>NQIM01000019.1:0-186496 GCA_003426235.1 Xylaria polymorpha
GAGCACTGATGTCGTCGATGAACTTGGGGTCGTTCAGTTCTTTGGGGAATAACTTTTGTGCCAGCATTCCCTTGGCCAGATAATCGGCACGTCTATCCCATCCAAAGTCATGGTTTGCACATGTCATGATGGCAGCGGTGGCATATTCGGGTTCGGGTTCGAAATCCGTGGCCACTAACATTCGAACGACCACGATCAAGCAATCCAGATCATGACATTCGAAATGGTAGAATTCTTCTCCCTTCTCATTGTCTGCCTCGATGGGCAATCGGATCTTGCTATGCCATGGCCTCTGAAAGTAAATTCGCTGGAGCGCCACCATGTCGGGAAGTACCCCGCGCACGAGCTTATTGTAACCTTCACTCTTCTCATCGCTTTTCCAGTCCTCGGTATTAAGACGATCGTTCACACAAAAGGCTGCTTTGTGGTTCTGGGCGCTACAGTTCCCGCCGAGCTTTGGATCGATGACCTTAGAATCCTTAGGATCCTTAAGGTCCTTCTTCTGCTGCTTCGGCTTAGGATCTGGGTGGTCCTCCTCGTTCCGAGTTATCTTGTTACTTGGAGGAGACGGGCTGTTGTCGGAGTCACATATAGTAAAGGATACCTGCATCTCCTGGTCTTCTGGAATCGAACTAAGGAGATTTTGGATCTCCTGCCTACTCCCCATCATTGTGATACCGCTCGTTGTCTTGGTGCTATTGCCGGCATCCGACTCACGAGATCCATCACGAGCATCTCCGCCAGGACCTCCTCCTCTACTACCTCCACGGCCACGGCCACGGCCACGGTCTCGGCCTCGGCCTTGGCCTCGGTCTCGACGCCCTCGGTATCCCCAATTAAAAGAGCTAGTACCTCCAGGCGGCATTTTTCAATGAGAAATAAGAGCGTTGGTAACGAGAGGTTGATCTTTTGATTGTGGTGGTTGGTAATTGGGTGGTGGGGAAGAAAGGTGGAAGAGATAGAGAAGAGAGATTAAAATCGTGGAGGGGGGTCTTAATTTTTGTTTGTTTTGTCAGGTATGTGCAGCCTCGTGTGCGTGTGTTGGTACCTAGGTACTCAACTACCTTTGAATGTAGCGAGCGCACACAATTTCTTTTAATCAATACAGCAAGAAAATTGCATCTCTAGGTTCCCAAACCAGCCAGTAGCCAGTTCACAATTGATAGAGTGCCGTCCTATGCCTCTTCAGCTTGTATATTTGCCTGCCTTTCTATTAATCAACCCCCCCCCCCCCCCCTTATAAGGTACCTTAGTCAAGTAACCACTCGCATTACTTCAGTAATTGATCTTGCGGATATTTTAGGAGATAGATGGAATATGAAAAAGCACCCGAAGCAACCGAAGCTTTTTTCGGAAAAGAGGAAGAAGATAGGCAAGCACGATACATCAAGTAGATTAGCTAGAGACATTACTTCATATTCATTTTAACATCTGGGAAATATTTCTCTTCCTCTCCTGTTTTAATCAACCTACCCTCGTCTTTCTCTTCACCATCCATCCATCCATTCCTAACTCCACCATCTACTGATCCATCACTTTACTATCTGTCTATCTCTTGGTTCGCCATACACTTCAACTTCACTGACCCATTTCCCAAACATGGACACAGGCCTACTACTTGACACAGAGGACACTATCTGTTGTCCCACGGCCCTTGTCTGACTCTTAACCTATTCATATATTAAGCCATCGTCAAGGGAGTGTAAAGCAAATGTCGCAAGACTTAAACACTCAGCAACTGCCTGCCGCAGTAGATAGACCTATACGCTTTAAATTTGGGCTCTGTGCAAGGGAAGAAATATTAATGTACCTGCTACGTTTATATCGCATCATTGAGGTGTCCTGTGGCTTTCAACGAGGGCTTGCGCAGGGGAGGAGCACAGGGGAGAGGTAACGGCTGGCTCTTACCTTTGCAGAGCTACAAGAATACTCAACAGAGTACACATCTGGAGATCAAACTATTACAACTACCCTAGGCATCGCTACAAAGTTCATCTTAAGCCTTGAACAACGCGAAATTGCTGCCTTTGGCATCCAACCAGATATCAACAGTTTAGCAAGCGATATATCGCCTCCATGGATACTGAAATGTCGAGAAGACGCCAAAATGCTTGGTTGGGTAGAAGAAAGAGATGGAAGTCTTCATAACCTTTCCCCACGAAGCTCTGAATGGGTCGACCGTACACTCTTTTCAAGATGGTTAGGAAATGGTGCAGTCTACACTATGCATAAAACACGAGATGTGTTGACACTGATGTATCAAGAACCGTACACGGAAGGCTGGTGGTGGAACCCTGAAGAGCTCCCCGAATCGTCCACCCTCAATGCTGAGGTTTGCAGGCGCATTACAGAGTGGTAGAAAAAAGCTCAGGATGAATACATCCGTCGCATGGCAACCTTCCAGCTCGTTATCAATTAATTGTCTTTTGCTGTCATATTTCCGTGTCCAATAAGATGTGATTACTTAATGTTGCATCTACCCTCCCCTGTTCAGAACCCTTCACTTCACAGACTGCCATCTCGGTTCATCCATCTTGATTCCTATTGTGCACATAACTGCATGAATTTTGACTGAATTGATTTCTTTATCCTAATTGGAATGACTATTTTAACATAAGACCACAAAAGATATTATATAAAGAACGTGAATTATTGACACCCTAACTATGTCTTTATATTTGGAATCCTATAATTAACAAGTTTATTGTCTTTGGACCTCAAGGGAAGCAGGGATCCAAAGCCTCTCAAGGAGTACTTAAGTGTTCTCTGTACTGAGAATTTAATTCGTATAATTATCGCATAACATCACAATCAATCTCTAAACTACTGACTTACCTAATATGTCTTATTCTATAGCCATGATCATCAGCGTTCTCGGTGAGCTCGCACTCGCCGCCCCGGTCGCCCGTGAGAAAGTCACGATTAGCGCTACAAATATGACAGTCTACATAAACTCCATCCCATCAACCTTGAGGTTCAATGTGTCAATGATGGACGCGGTACCAAACGTTGTCCAGCATGTACCAAGGCCGTCGCTTAATATTAGCCAGATCTCCGCAATCGTAGCGGGGTCAGTTCTGGCCTTGATACCTTTAGGATTGTTGATCTGGTATATGTTGATCTGCTGCGGCTGTGTGGGAAGGCGAAGAGGGGAGAGGCGGGGTTTGTTAGATGATTAATTCCCATTTCGTCTTTGTTTAACTAAGGAGACGTTGAAAATAAATAAATAAAGAGTTTTACCCAGGCTTTTGTCACAGAACGGTACAGAAAATCCCAGGTGCCAGGGGTATTAGGTACAGGCCTTGGCTTGTACTATATATACTAGTAGTATAGTTCTTATCTATATCTTACTCGCGGCTTGCTTCGGTTTGTTGCGGTCTTGACAGCTACCGATAAATATGAGCCTCTGTCCGCGCGATAGGCCATTTTGTTATATTGCCAATTCAAATTTATGCACATCTACACTGGTGACGATGTCAGTGAAGGCTGCAAATGCAAAGCTTGGTGACAGTGATCCTGTGTTCAATAGGCAAGCTAGAATCCCTTTTCTCGAGTGTCACAAGGCGTAGAGATAAAGGGACTTCTGTATATAGTTAGAATAGCTTTAGCCTCACCGAGGTTTGAGAACCCTTGTGCAACAACAAGAGTCTATTGCCTACCGCATACTAGGGTTCATGACATAGAGATCTAACTTCGACCTTAGATCATCTGAATACACCTTTGGTGATCGCTCTGGAGAGTGCACTGGTTCACTTCTATTCACATGATCGCTACCGCACACCTGCATGAGACATAGGGGACTGGCCTTTCACAATATAGAGAGGGTAGGGAACGGTCATCGGAGATGAGGATCTCCTTACAGCCTCACAGCACTTTCCCCCCCTTTTGGACATGAGGGGTCATATTTACCAGTAATAGGAGATTTGGTGAGAAGGGTAGGCTAGAGAACCTTCACATAAAGTCTAAGACAGTAGCAAGTTTTGACGGGCAGACAGACAACGCTTTCCATTTCACCTAGCCCGTAGGGCAGCCATTACTATTACTCTGTGCTCCTCGCCCCCCCCCCTCCTTCCTCCTCTTGTTCCTGCCTCTTCTTCAATCCCAATCCTTTCGGGATCGTCGTCTTCTGCCTCCCCATCTAGTCCCTCTTCATCTACTCCATCGCCTCCGTCCCGCCACCCCCCATTATTGGTTCACCCTCCTCAATCTCCTTCTCCAAGCATCACTGATTGATTCTCCATGGCCTCGGTACTATCCTTGGTCCATTCTCCCTCTATGACCTTTCGACAGGAACTTGACAGGAATTTGAGGGGATGACACACGTGTTGTTCAAGGTTCTAGCCCCGACTTCGACCATGCCTTCTTCTTGCCCTTTCCATTATCCTCGTCGTGAGACTCGACAGCGACGTTTTACTCGTCACTTTCGAGTTCTAGGCCTTGGAATCGCCTTCGCTTTCTTGCAGGCTCGTTTGAGTCCGGGGGGTCAAGTGTCCCAGCCCGCTTCATTCGATAGCCTCCATCTAAGCCACGCTCTTCCTGAGGAATCTGCGACGTGCTCAGACCTATTTGCTGTGACATGTTGTTCTTAACCTGGGCCTTGGGCTGATCACCTTTGGTCTCAGGAGCCGGGTCTTTCGCTGTGTTCGGCTTGGCGATATTGGGGTGTTTTGAACTACCTTCTTGCATCTCGTCCACACCGATGGGTTTAATTTTGTTTGGAAACATCGCTCCCCCAACAGCTCTCTGAAGTGAATCGTCTATTCTTACGCGAGTTCCCATTCGCGAACTCTCCATATGATGACGCATGCGGATGAAGGGAATAATGGGCACCATTTCACCCTTCTGACCGATGCGACCAACCCAGTCAAACAGGATGTCAAAGGCGCGGAGCCCGTATTCCGAATCGATTTCAGTGGGACGGGGTTGGCCGCGATATTTTCCTGGTAGGATCTGGATCTTGTTTGGGCTGGGTGGCTTAATACCCTTGGACACAAAATACAGATCGACGTTGAGCCAAGCCTCAAGATCGGTCTTGATTGGCAAAAGGTAGATCCTTGGATCCATGTTATCAGGCAAGGGAATCTCACCTGGTCCCACACCCGGTGCACATGGCATGGGGTCGCCACTGAGGGTTACCCATGAATCAAAGGGACACTTTGTGATGGGCTTGGCGCCTAGGTTGGAGCTGGCTGCCTGGGTGATGGTAGGTCCCGAACCGAGCTCAAGTGTTTCCTTGCTTTTCTCCAGTGCATTTAGGATGGAATTTAGCTCCGGGTTATTCTCCAGATCCATCCTCTTCAGAGCCTTGATGGCCTCGTTTATACCATCTTGTTTCTCCTCTTGTGCAGATGTACCTGCAGTCGTCTTGCGCGACAAACTTGGTACAACGGGCTTAGGAGCCGGCTTGGAGTTCGGAGCTCGTCTTGGCAGAGCCCCGAAAATTGGCATGTAGTCTGACGGTCCTGCGGCCGTCTCGGGGGCTGGCTTGGGAGCTGGCACCACGGGAACGACAGGCACCACTACCGGCTTGGTGGCGGGCGTGGGGCTGGGCTTCGGTGGAGGGGCCTTGGAGGTCTCAGGAGTCACAACCTCCACATTTTCTGCGGCAGGTTTGGAATCACTGACTGGTTCTTTCGAGCCAGTTGCACCAGTGGCACTCCTGTTCGTCCTGAGAATGGCTAGAGCAGCCTTGATATCAGTATAGGAAGCTTGCAACGCCTCCTTCATCAAGCTGATCTCCATCTCCTCCTCTGTGGCAAACGAGGGTGTGTCGGCGACAACCTCAACCCAAGGGAGCGGGATATTTTTGACTGAAGGGCATATATGTTAGCTATTTCCGCACTAGGATGAGACACAGCAAATGAACGAAACTCACAACAAAACTCCCAGGTGCCCCTGCAAATGCTTTGCTGCACTGCCTTGACACTCCTCAACCCAAGAATCGGGTACATGCCCTCCGCCTTTTGGATTTCCTGATATATAATCCTCGGAAACCACCTTTTCCATAATATAGTAGGCGCATCTCTTCTAGTCGTGGTCATCTGGGTCGTGATCATCATGCACGCCCGACCAAACTCAAAGTCCTCCATCGTGGGTTGATCAGTCATTTTATTCTAGACGATAAAATGAAGGAAAAAACACTTGAAAACACACAAAAACAACAATAGTAAGACGCTTGTTGATGCTGCTCTGATGGCAGGCAAAATTTTGCGTTGTTGTGTTGCGTTGTTGTTGTGGTTGAGAGAAGGTGGTGGTGGGGTTGCGAAACTGAGTAATATTTTACAACTAACTAGCCTAGAGAATGAGCAATTGCCAAAGCAAACAGGTACCTAGGTACTTTTTTAACTACCCCTCTATCACCTATTTAGAGAGGTTGATATCGCTATGAGTACACCAAATTTAGTTGACCTGGATACCTGGTATCAACTATCACCCTTGGAAACGCGCTGACAGTCTGCGCACAAGGTACTTACAGCGCTGTGTTTAACAAACATTAGCACTTAGTTCTTCTGCGTAGGTAATCAGGTAACTACTCGGTTTTTCAGGTCAGAGCCAGGAGTCTTCCAAGTCCATACTTGCGCCCCTATCACAACAACGGAACACGACTATGAAAGCCAGTGGCACAAGACAACAAATGAGCCAGCAATTGGATGTGGAGGTTTAATGTAAACGGGAGCAATATGAAGGATTCGGCTTTTAGATCAACCAGATCCACCTGATCTCCCGTAGTACAAATACACGCGTCCCCAAAAACGAAAGCTAGAGAAGATGATATACGCAAGTGCCACAGCCAATACCAAGTGCTAATGCCTTCCAGGTTTACGGTAAGACATGCGGCCAGAAGCCGACTTCTATCGGTCGGATATTGGTTGAGACACAAAGCGCCAATCAAGATGGAGCCATCTGTATGTACCTGATACAGCGCGTCATGTTGGTCTTATGCCAGCTTAACCCATGTAGGTGAGGAGCAGGCAGCAATGGGATAATGGCATCACCAGACTGCTGTGCATCCCACACCGTACGTGTACTATGTAGGCGGCTTAAATTCTCTAAAAACGGGCCAAACCGAACTGTCGGGGTTTGTTTACCCACTTCACCTGCTACATACACCCGTTATTCCTCCTTCGGCTGCCCCTATCGAGTATGATCTTCTGCCGTGGAGTTTTCTCTCCATTCCGGCTCTTATAGCTGGTCAGTGTTTCTTCTAAACGCTGAACCTTGGTTCGGGAGGGTGGAGTTTAAAGGACCCGTAAGATTCGGTCTTCCTAACATAGGAAGTATCGCAAGCCGCACGATATGGTGATGACGCCTTTGTGATACGTTGGCTAGACCTTCTTTGGGGCGACACCATGACTTATGAAATCTGCCATCCCTATACGCTCTCCCCTCTCGGCCTTCCCTGACCTAGCAAAGTGGCCGAGCCTTCCAGTACCTCGAAATGATAATGATGTATTCTACTCACCAACTACGCTAGCGTAGCCTTGGCGACCCCTATAAAGGGTCGCCTTCGCCGCGTACGCGCGCAATTGGGTTTTTCCTCCGTCACCTCACTTTTCCACCTCCCACGAAGGGGGTAGTATTTAGTAGTGGTCGGGAGGTTTTTAACCCTTACCCTACACACCTAGGTCCTAGTTGGTGGTCGGCCCCCGGGGCACACCAACGAAAACCTAGAGAGTATTGGGTACAAAGAATGAACATATTTGGGGTGAGTTTGGGCAGCTGCTCGAGCCCTAAGCGGCCGACCTCGCGGGTAGCGCGTTTAGGTCTCGAATAGAGCCTCGCCCCCCCCCCCCCCCCCAATATATGCGTTCACTCAAACCCAACCTCTCCGCGTTCTAGCCAAGTGATGTGTGTAGATGAGAGGGTTTCCGTCCAGGGCCGCCATCATTGAATCACCTTGGTCTTGCTACGTCATGTCTCGGTCACCAGTTCTGTGACCTTTCACGCATTGCTTGAGAATCCATGGATGTCGCTGAACTTGCTTGAGGAGTAGTCTCTTGTTTGCGTCGACAACGAGCAGCTTGGTCAATGTTAGTCCCAGGTTAAGTTCCTTATGAGAGACAACGTGACTCACTCCTTTGATAAGATCCGTTGCCTCAGGACTGACATATGAGGGAATTCTCATATCTGCTGTCGTGATCCTTTTTTGTTCATGACCAGCGTTCACCACAAGCAAAGTAATACTTGACTTGACTTGCAAGTAACTTGACCAAGCAAAGCAAAGCAACGATTTCAAATTACTTGCCCAAGCAAAACAAATATTTTTATTGCTTGCAATTACTTGCAAGTACTTGCAAGTAATTTTGCTAATTTTTCTAATTTTTTTACAGGGTATATTTAATAAGAAACTTGTATTATAGTTTATATTGTACCGTGTTTATCGATAGCTTTGCTACATGCGCCACACGCCACACGCCACACGCTACAGCCCCACATAACCGCTCCGAGCGCTCGCTTCGCTCGCGTCCCCCTTAATTTTATACCCTCCACTATAACCCTAGGTAAGTACTTACTTAATTTACTTGTCAATTAATTGAGTTAAGTCAAGTAAAAGATTTGCCTCAAGCAAAAAAAAAAAGCTGATTTATTGGCTCAAGTCAGGCAAAGCAAAGCAAAGCGCGTTTTTTGCTTTGCTTTGCTTGTGGTGAACGCTGGTCATGACAAGCGTATCTTCAAATGGAGCTTCCCCTACCAGAAACTCGTACAGCAGGACTCCTAGGGACCACAAATCCACCTTTTTGTCGTAGAATTTGTCCGTCCTTCTGGGGTCAACCATTTCGGGAGGTAGGTAATCCAATGTTCCACACTTGGTAAGTCTGCGGTTCCCTGGCGCATGCACACTCCAGCCGAAATCAGAGAGCTTGATCTCTCCGTATATTCCAACCAAAATATTCTCTGGTTTGATATCCCGATGGATGACATGCTTGCGATGCAGGTGTTGCAAAGCGCTGGCCATTTGCGCAATATACTGAGCTGCCTTCCACTCTGGGAACCGATTCGCCCTCCGCAAGTGTTTGTATAGCTCTCCCTGACCAGCAAACTCAAGGATGAGGAATATGCGCTTGCTATCGTGAAAGTGACCGTATAATTTCAGGATATTCTGGTGGCGTAGGTTGCTCTGGATCTCAACTTCACGACACACCTGTCCCTCTACCCTGCCTTGTCGAATCTCATCCTTGTAGACAGTCTTCAAAGCACATATATAGCCGCTAGATCGTTCTCGTGCGAGATACACTCGCCCAAACTTGCCCTTACCCAGGGCACGACCGATTTCAAACATGCCCAAATGAAATTGCTTGTATTCAGGCTGTGCCATCAGGGCGCTGGTTTGAATCTCCGTTCGAGCTTGTGGATGATGTCGTATATCTTCCGATTGGAACGCTTGGGTGGAAAATGTAACAACCGCGTAATTATTTGCATTTCGCAGCAGTGCAGTCTTGACGAGATTGGGTCGGCTGAAACTATGTGATTGATGTGTACCAGTAATGGCTGCAATCTGTTTTCTGTTAACCCTCGTGTTTTGAGAATATCTCGCATTATCTCCAGGACATACCTTGGTCTCCTGGTACAGTTTGGTGCCATGACCGAGATCATGATTATCATGAATAGACTGAGGCCCGCAATTGGTCTGGAGTGTAAGAGGGGCCATAGTAGCCGTTGCGTCGATTTGATGAAGGAACATCAAATGCTGCTTGCAACAAGAACGTCGCGATTGGAGGAAAAGGTATTCTGGATTTAGAGAACTTATCCCAGCGTATTTGCTACGAAGGGAGATTCGGCTCCGACGAGTTCAGACGACCTGCTACAACCTTGGAAGGTATAGAGACAAGGGGACTTCTATATATAGTGAGGATAGCCTTAAGAAGGTTCCAAAGACCCTCGTGCAACAAAAAGAGTTCATTGCCTACCGTATACTGGGGTACATGACACATCTCCTGTTAGGTGGTTTGGTCCCGGAGTGAGTAGAAGACCTGCCTACAGCCAGGAAGGTAGAAGTTAGGGCTCAATAGTGCGATCAATTGATTCCTGAACCACCTAATTCAAGGGGGTTACAGCTCATATATATACACAAATACTGCTACAGCCACCCGTAGGGTGGTTGGCTCCAAATAACCTGACATCTCCCTCCGTCCATCCTTCGTTTGAAGTGATCCCCCTCCGCGTGTCTTTCCTATACCTTATCACCTATAAATTCGACTGCATGTTTCCGCTTAGCTCTAACCTTTTCAAGGGCTGAGCTAGGCCCGAGACTAAAGAGCGGCTTATTGCCGCTACGAATAGCGACAGAGGCACACTTTAAGGCCTCCTGCTCTTGGTCCAAGCCTGTGATAGATGGGATCGTGGTCTCATGCAAGTATCGAAACCGAAGTGGTGCGATTAAGTCCCAGTCATCATCGCCCTGACGACGGCGCGTCGCAGTCTTTATCATCTCCGACCCACTACCATGACAGAACTCCTCCCGATGAGATGGGTAGAGCCTATCAAGCACGGCATCTATTTTCTCTTGGGTCTTCTCAGCTGCTTTTGGTGCGGCGGGGGCTGCAGGTTCGTCAACAGCTCCAGGAGCCGCAATTCCTTCAAGAGCTTTCGGTGCGTCGGGGACGCCAAGACCGATGGGTTCCGGTGCTTCGCTTGACACGTGTGATTTGCTGTCATCGGCCGTCGGCGTATCGTCATCCTCGATCTGCTGGGTACAATTGTTAGTACTGGATCATCTATCGACGGATGATATACTTACCTGGCGGGCAGAATCTTGACTTGCACGCGAGTCACCCGCAGGATAACGTGATAGTTGTAGTTCATCGCTACCAGACGAACGGTAGCCTAGCTTGCCCTCCTCTTCGTCTTGCTGATTCATGATGGAGTTGAACGTCTGAAAGTATGTGTGTGTGTAGAGGTGTGAAAAGAGGGAGAAGGTGTTGGGAAAGAGAAGGACGGAGGGGAATTGAGAAGGAATTGGATGGTGGGCTTTAGGATTAGGGCCTAAAACTACCCAGATACCTAAAACAACAAAAGCACAACAAATGATTACTCCTTTATTATTCGGGTAGAAATATGTTAAGCACAAACCACCGCGATTGTAGATTGCCAATCTGAACCAGCTTCCTATCCCTCCGCAGGTGCTGTCATAGAGACAAAAGGACTTCTGTAATAGTCAGGATAGACTCACATAGGCTCCAGGTCCCCTCCTGCAACAACAAAAGTCTACTGCCTACCACATAATTGCTATGTCCTACGGCAAGTGCTATAGGCCCTCGTGTATATTTGTAGCTAATGTTCGTTTAACTTATCATTTTTAATATATAGAAATTTTATATTTGGAACATTGCTGTCTGTGGCTATCTTCTATATCTGTGAGCTTTTAAGGAACGTGGCAAATAAATGTATGTTGGCTTTGGGAGGCGTTGTGAATGAGGGCCGGTTGACTTCTAGGAGATTCGGTAAGCTAGCGTAACGCCCTAGTAATTAGGTTTACCTGATAATATGTACGGTTTTAATATAAAGGAATTAATTATACCCTTTCTAGAAAAATAAAGATATATAAAAGGTGTTAGACTTGTTATCTAGGTTTTAGGATAAGATATGTCTGGTAAGAAAATCGGGAGGTTAGCAGGGAGAAAGTGTGCGGGTTAAAAAGAAAGGCTGTTAGTTATAAAGGTTTAGAGTGTAGATTAACTATCAATCTAACACTACACATATACCAATCATTCAAAAGAGATGTGCACCTCGAGATTGTATTTAAGTACCACCTTCTTCTTATCGGGTTATATGGTGCTAATCTACTTTTAAACGATCACCACAGCAGAACTTTCTTACAATGCGTAATATACCAGTTCTAGTTACATCGTACCCGTACCTCTTTTTTTGTGCCCAGTAATTGTAGTAGAGCTATTGGACTCCCTCGAAGATCTTTGGGCTGACTAAGTGCTGCGGCAATATTATGCAACTCATTTGTATCGCGTACGAAGGCAGTATCACGACCAAACATCATCTCCGCAAGAAAGGGATATGTCAAGGCGCAGTTACACTGTAAGATTTTCTCTATTTAGGTCTGTGTGGTGACGGAGTTTACGACGTCTTATTGCTAAACGTGTGACAAGGGCTTGTATTGTATTAAGGGCTTGGAATAGTGTTCATATTCAACTAACAAGTCTCTTTCCGTCTAAAGGGTCCTTGGCTTCCCAATCCATCCTTAGATGTAACCTTGCCCTTTGACCTTTATTTACAGACAGCCTTAGGGCCCGTGCACCATACATGCCTTTGGCTTACCCCTCTAGAGCTACCTTTGATAGCAGGCCTTCTGCAGGTCTCCTGATCCTCGCCTGCCAATAGTCATTTGCCTTTGGACTGTATATCTTGTTAGAAGGTTGGCGGTCGTGGGCACTTGACCTTAGCCGTGTGACAAAACGTCGAATGCCAATCTGACAGGTTACCTCTAGTGTGGAGGAGGAGTGGGGAGACCCCTACCCCTTCCTACCTGTACAGATCTCTGTTCTAAAGGAATTAGCGGCGTTGTTTATTCCAACAATTAGTGCTCTTCCTCTATGCGGTTGTATCTGCAGCTCATTAAACCTCAAAGTTATTAGCGTCTTTTCTAAAGGTAACGGTAACCATGAAGAAACGCTTTTGCTCGAGGCCGTAATGCCTGCTTACGATAGTTATATCGTACCACCACGGACGAAACAAGGGAGAGCGAAGAGTCCAATGCTGAGGCGTGCTAGCGAAATACAGGATAGGACTTTGCGACAAAATGAGATTGCAATCCTGCAAACAGGATTTAGACTCCTGATGGCCTCCCACCTTATGATCTGGAAGGGCAAAGCTGTTGGTCACTCGAGCGTTCACTTTGATACAAGAGGGCAATGAGAACCACCACCAAACATTAATAAGAACAGCGCTACCAGCAACGGCCATCATTCACGCATGGTATTCTTAACACTATCCAAACCTTCATTATTAGTCCAACCCAGAAATCATGCGTTCCGCGTTTGCAACCCTGATTTCGCTCGCGGTTCTCGTAACCGCGGCGCCTCCTGATGCCTCACCCAACAACAATACCCTTTTTGCATGCGGCAATCCTCCCCCGACGGACGACGAGCTCGCTATCCATGCGCAGTTCTTCGAAGAAGAACAGCTACAGTCGGATGTCCAAGCTTCTGCGATTCCGACGGTGAATGTGTACTTCCATCTTGTCGCCTCCTCGCAAAATCCGGCCGACGGCAGGGTAGCTGTAAGTTCATACCAGAATCATTGGTTTGTATATATTTGCAGAAGATGAACCAAAAAATTTCCCTAAGAAGATACTAAGAGATGGAACAGGACTCACGAATCCAGAAACAGAGTACGCGATCATCCTCTACCTCTCTACATGTCCGGTACCCTGGGATTTCATGATTTGTGACGATGGAGATTCGTTCTTTGAGTAGTCTTGAATTTGTGACACAGAAACTACTTGCAGCGAAAAAGAAGCTGACTTGAGTGGCTATTGTAGTGACGGTGCTGAACAATAACTACAAATCACACTGTATCACGTTCGAGCTTGCAGGAACAACTCGTACTATCAACGCAACATGGGCCCAGGGAAACAATGCCGACGCCATGAAGGCAAAGCTGCGTAAGGGTAGCTATAATGATCTCAACATTTATCTGCATCACAGGTAAGCAAACTATGTCCTATTTTCTCTGGCTACCCCTTTTATCACCCCTGATCCCAAGCTCCAAAGACCATATTACTTATCAACATCTCGATTACACTAAGATCTAACATGCCATATCTTATAGCCTTCCCGGCAATGCCGCCGGCCTATGCACAACCCCGACAGCCGTCGGCGGTCCTGGTACCTACAACTTTGACGGCTGCCAGATCCTCACGGCATCGCTGCCCGATGGGGGTCCGTACAATGGACTCAACGACGGCAAAGCAGGAGTTCACGAGGTCGGACACTGGTTTGGCCTGTTGCACACCTTCCAAGGAGGATGTGAAGAGCCAGGTGACTTCATTGCCGACACGCCTTCCGAGAAGTCGCCACCACCGAACGGTGGGTGCCCCACTGGTCGCAAGTCATGCCCCAACAAGCCTGGCAACGACCCCATTCACAATCACATGGACTATACTAGCGGGTGAGCCTTCATTTAACCAACCGTCCCCTCTCCAGCGACGAGTCATGAGAGACCACAACCTGCATATTTCATGATTTCAATCACTGACATTCCCCCGCTTCTCTTTCAGGAAATGCAAGACGCGATTCACGGCTGGTCAGCAGAAGCGTATGCATAACCAGTGGGCCAGGTTCCGTGCTGGTAAATAGAGCGGTTTACTGTTCTGTGATAAATCCGGCGCTTTAACGTTCGATTATCGTGCTATGACTGCTCAGGGAAGAATCATTCTACCTTGCTAGAAAAGTGCAGACTTGAGCCATCATACCTCTTTTGTAAAAGGTTTGCACTTTTTCTTGGATTGAAAGGACTTGGTGAGAATGCTTCTGGGGAGAGCACCGAATTAATCGTTGTTGGCATCTAAATGGTGAAGCCATATAAAAACAGCTTCGCCATATCGAGCAGGTCTTTGTGAATGTAAACAATACTTAGATGATAACATGTAATATATCACAGAAGCATATCGAGGCCTAAATGGTGTGCGAGGAGGAACCCTGTAATTCGACATCCATTTGATCACCTTAGATTAATAGAAGACCAGCAAGCTTGACACTTGAAGATGCAGAACATTGAGACGGGTATGAATCAGGCCATGCGATTCGGAGTTGAATAAGCCATTGGGGCAGGTCTCTTGTTGTTGCACGGGGGTCTCTTAAACGCCCGTGTGAGGCTATTCTGACTATATAAATAAGTCCCTTTGTTTATATGCCTTGCATTACTAAGTGACTTTTAGCGATATAATAACCAAAAAGTTAATGCTGATAGATAGATCTAGCAGTGAAAATGATTGTAATAAGTAATGATATGCACTAAAAAACTGCCCCGGCGCAGATAATTATGTATTTGATGATAAGGGAATGTTTCCGCAAACCCGCCACCGAGACTCCATGGCTTTCCGACACCCCGTGGGAGACCCCTTCGCCAACCCCACCCGCTCCGACCTGGTATCTACGATAAGGGCTTGTGTCCAAGGGTCCTTGGCTTCGTAATTCATCCTTGGATGTAATCTCGTCTTTTGCCCGTATCTATAAACAGGCCTGAGGGTCCGTGCCTCTGGTCTACCCCTCTTTGGCTGCCTTAGATCGCAGGCCTTCTGTAGGTCTTCCGATTCTTGTCGACTGGTTTCGAATTGTGTGTCTTGCCAAGAGGTAAACTGGTGTTGGCACTTGGTCTTAGCAGTGTGACAATATCCAATCTGTCTACACAAGCCGTTAGCAATAATGAACCGAAACATCCAATCCGGCTTATTACTGTCACGGAACGCTACGGATTAACCCCGGAACCCCGGGGGTACTGGGCACGGGCCCATGGCCCGGGTATATATAGAAGCTAGATAGATTCCGACCTAGAATAGGGGTTTTCCCTCCTTCGTGCAATAACAATAAGTCAATACTGGCCCTACCAGCAGCAGGAACTGTGACAATTACTGACGCGTCCGATGTCGAAAGGGGGGGCTGCCGGCTTGACCACGGAACTTGGCGACGGGTAATATGCTAGATAGAGTGACATTGTTAGGACCAGATGTTTCGAAGCAGTGGGCGGGAATTGGGCTAGATATACATACCTTGTCAAAATATGCAAGTGAGTAGATAAGCAGTGGTATATTCAGGATGATCAAGATAAAAAAAGGCCCCAAGGGGACCGGGGACCTAGCAGTATTTATAGACAGAAGATGGGAGTGTACCTCAGTCCCTTAAGTCAACAATCAACAATATGTAAACTGGTAGTTGGTCGTGCCATTTTCTATATTTCTTTTATTTAAACAGGCGGAAAAGGGGTATAACTAGTCTGTTCGTCATTATAACTCTAATAATATAAGTTATTTAGGGAGGCGTTATACACTACTAACTGTCCAAGAAGCTGCAGATCCTAACGAGGGAGGAGGAGATGATCGAATCCATACCACTAGGTATGCACCTAGGTAGACTCGTTGAACTTCGTACGTACTACCTACCTACATGTAGGTAGGTAGTCCATTGTGCGTTGATACCTCGCTAGGTATACGTAGCAATGTTTGTAGCCAGGTGTCCCTTCTTTGTCTTCATTATATCATTGCCTTGTTCTTCTTCGTCGGCCATGTATCTTGTCTGATCCTTCGTCGGCCATGGCCACCATCCTTCCATAGGCTCGTTATCGTAGACTAAATTGTATCGTACGCTAGGAATATCGTATAACCAATTATATATGCAGTGTCCAGACTGATTACTAGCTCTTGCCCACTGCATCGTTTTGTCGATATTCGGTTCAGGTCGAATTGGTATAGCGTTTCCACGTGTAGCGCGAAGACTGCGATAGCGGCCATCCAACGTAGCGGTTGCTCTGTGTCTTTGAGGAAGTAGTGTCGGGTACCCGCCCAACGCTGGTTGTCCTGTCGACAACGCGCGTATGTAAAGTCCTGGTCCATATACCCCTCTTCTCTCATAACATTAGCTCTACCCCAGTGGAAGCCTTCCCGCATGAGACGAGGCACATCGGGACATTTGACCAGCAGTACGGCTACCCAGGTCTGATTCAGTGACCAATCGGCAGGATTGGGGCAGAATCCAAACGATACCGAGAGGCGGTGCTCGTAATTACGGTAGGACTTTCCGCTGGTCGCTGGTACAGGTTCTTGTGGACACATCCGAGGCAGAGGCGTGACATGAGTATCCTCATATGAGGGAGGCAGTATCTCGGGCGCGGCCATTGTTCCCGTGATTTCTGGTCCTCCTGCCATCGTTCTTGTCTGAGAGTGTGTGCGAACCAGCTGGAAGCTGCCCGATGGAGAGTTTTTATAGGTAAGGTTACACATAAAGGTATTCGAAGAATGAACTCCGATAATGTTCGATAATCGAAAATAACGTGGCTTTGCGATGGTATGGTATCCTTTTGGGACAAGAATAAATGTAGTATTACGTTGCGCTTTAACCAATGTTATACCGGGCTTTATTAATATAGTGGCCGGTGAACTAGGCTTCAGAGTGAATATATCACTTGTCCACAGCCAAGCAGGGAAGTAGAAAGTAGAAGTCCAATAGGCTTTAGACCGATGATGGTATCAAGAATTTAGCGTTTGGCCTTTGCGAATCCTCCGGTAATAGAATGCATCCTTGGAAACATTAGGTTTGCACACTGACGGCGATGTGGGGGAAAGTGGGACATAATTATGGTGTCAAAAGAGGCGGCAATGAGCATCGCATTCAACATAAATACCTGACTGACTGACTGCACGAGTAGGTAAGGTGGGAAGATCTCATATATATACATGAACAGGGTATCCGTGCCCCTGCGTGCCTCTTGCCTCGCCAGTATATGAAGTGACTCCTTGAGTAAAATTGAATTTGAAATTGTATCTGTAGGTAGGTACTTACCTACCCTTACTTTGATTAAGCGACGCTTGTCTAGCCTGTATTGTATCTGAACACCGAAACCATCCTTCTGCGCATTAGGAGAGTGTTGGTTTCTTGATTGGTCTGGCTAGCTGGGTGTCACACGCGCTCGTACCCGGGGGTTTAGGACACCCGATATCATGGAAATAATCACATACACTGTAAGTTGTATCAGATGGGAACATCTCATCTGATTCCACCCGACCCTCTAAGACAGCCTGTTGGCGAGAATTTGCATAGTCGGCGATTTGGGCGAGGCTATTCAGGCATAAAGACTGGAATTCGCCCCCCCCCCCCCCCCCCCCCCGGGCCGTCAAGGGGAAGCAAAAGATCTACATGGCCCCCTTACCCACACCACAGGCATAACGCCAAGTACGAACTCACTGCATAGCACTGGTGGTTTCTTCGAGGACCTTCTAGGCTTGACGCAGGACCTCCAGGTCCTGATTGGCCTTCTTCTACAAGGTAAAAATGCGACATGATTTGAGCATGAGTTTGGGCGGCCTTGACCTCGGACAGCTTAAGCCGAACAATGTGTCCATAATAACTAGCCCTAAGCGCTCATGCTCCCCCAATACAGGCAGTTTGAACTACCCTACTTTCGATCCATACCGAGTGATTAAATTATCTATTGTGGTTAACACAACGAAGACAGCTCGGGATATTTTCTAAATCTAACATCTTGGCACAAAATCTCTTTTTTGCTAAACAGCGCCATATGCATTAACACCACCCTCTTGCTTAATCTAAGTGTTACCTCGTATGCCATATACTAGGTCATTAAGGGAGCTATCTACAAGATAAGAATAAGGTATGGCATAATCGCAGAGTAGCGCGCAGGATCACTATCAGGTGAGCGAGGACGTATTAATTCAGGCTACCTAGGTAGGTTTAACATTACGCCCTTAATTACCCGACGTCTACAGAGTACATCCGCGCATCAACATCAATGGGTTGCACCGGGTTACCTAGGTACCTAGTATCAATCGTCAGGCAAGGCATCATTATTTCATTACCAAACCACTTTATTAATCCATCAAGTATTACACCCCTTCAGTAGATATCGCAGCCTCCCGAACCATCAAAAAGCATTTTTTCAGCGGTCCCCTTCCCCTAATTCCATCAAAACCCAAAGAATTCCCTGGGCCAAATAATCCAACGTTGCATGCTTGACCTATCGTTCTCGCGTAGCTTAGCGACCACACCACTATTGTAGCGGCTTTTTCTGTATCTTCGTTCAGTTTAAAGCGGTTACGGCTCCGTGAGAAAGCATACCTTAGATCAAGCGCCTTGAAAAGTAGAATTGGGCTGGTAGATCTGTATTCACAAGTTGATAAGTGCCTAGCTAAGTGCTGCTGTATAGTTGGCGAGTTCTCCTTCTTGACGCTGCCAGGAGCCCGGACTCACTTGTCCGACCACTGGTACTCAAGTGACGGAGACGAGCAGCAGTGACGAGAATCATCCGAGCTAGACTGTCTCCTATTTTTATCAAGACATTCTCGTCGGTGAATTGGATTGTGAACATGTGCTTCCACAAGGATAATTGCCAACGCTTGCCGTTTGATAGGACGGCAAGCATCTCATCTTCGTTACACATATCGTGTGCAGGCCAATGTTGAGTCGGAGAGAACAAATCGTCAACGGTCTCTGAAAGTTCTTGTGGCTTAGGTGGGTGCCGTACAAGTTTAAACCCGCCGTTCTCGAGCCCAGCTTCGCCTTTCTTGGCTACTCGGATCCATGAGAAAACGTCGCTTCTTTTCTCGAACTCCGCCCCGACTTTGACTTGAAAAGAGAATGCCACTTTGCCTCCATCGGTCATTCTCGCTCGCATGACGTCGGTTGCTACACCATCATCATCGTTGTTGTAGTTTTGAGTGTCAACCAAGATGATATCGCTATTTGGTCCTCGGGCGACATATCTATTGGGAGATATTTCCTCGTCCGCAGCAGCTGCAATAATGGGACTACTAGTGGCTGGACTATCATGAAGGAATAGACCCGGACGTTTGCCGAGAGGAGCTTTTCCTTCCGATTTGGTATGCTTAACCTCGACAGCGTAAAGGCGATCGTCCATTGACTGCCCGCAAAAGTAGAATACCGTCAAACCTTCAATTCTCCATTGATTGTATGCCTTCAATGTAAGCGGGAGGCGAAGGGAAAGCGCTGGGGCGTTGGTTTCGGAAATTCCAGAGCCCCCTGGTAGTCTAGTGCCTGGAAATCACCCTTCTGGGCCAGTATTTGACCGCTCTCAGTCATGATGTTGGTGTCGCGACTCTGTTGGAGACCTGATATTGCGAAGTCTACCAGTTGTTTAGATTTGAGACCGACTTGATGGAAAATGAAAAACACCTACCAAGATGGTGGAAACGAGGCAAGGCTGTGAAATGTGATCAAGGCACAAGAAGACAGATTCAGTCTATACAAGCACCTTTGAGGCACGGAACACGAAGCGTGTTCATAACAAGACCGCTATTCGGTCTGTGAATACCCATATCAACGGGGCGGCGACAAGATGGTTAGACTAGCATATACTTACTACTGGTAATATACTCGAAGAAAAGAGAGTACAAGATAGTCAATCCCCTAACATATAGCACGGTTAGGAGCAGAAAGCCGACGCGTAATGAGGTGGTTGTCTCAGACAAGGGTATATCTTTGTTAAAAAAAGCCTGTATAATGATGAGTTCAACAATGGATCTTGCCACGTTATCGTTGGCCACGCCCACGATAACATGTACTTAGGTACGCCGTACACAAAATAGTATTATCATAAAAACTGAACTTAGTTTATATTCATATACTCTAAATCTATTTTAATGCAATCAGCTTCTGTACTCTATATAACAGTTTAACTAGCAGACAGCAGATTTCGACTGTAACTACACCATTTTAGGAGAAAACTAGCTTCTATATCCAATTCCTACGACCGTCAGATCAGCAATTGGGTCAATGACGCCCAGCGAATCCCTGGGGCTGTGCTTTTTCTTTTTCTTCACTTTTTTTCTTTTTTCCTTTTCATTCTATTCTTTTAAACATATATCTATTTATCCGTTCGACCGGTATTAATTACCACACTGTACAGGGATTGAACTTGCAGGTATTATTCTTAATGAACTCGCCATACATGATGCCGTGAACATGCGCGTTTCCTACTAGCTTGACGTTCCTCGCCGTTCTACCGCCTGATGTATCCGCCTGAGATGCGCGTGGGTCGACGTGTTTGCGAAAAATGGGACATCCGTGCCGGCGACAAGACACACGACATCGCCACGCCTGATTATCTTGTGGGCCCATGCCAACAAGATTGCGGCCCTTGGTGCGAAACACGCGGCGGTTTTGGAACAGCGCGTTCGTAACCCAGGACACGCTCCTGATCTGCTGTTCCTGGTATTGCCAGAAGAGACGCGCATCGTTGGCTTCCCAAGCCGTGACAAGGCCTTTTCGCTTATCTTTCCCCTTTTCTTATCTTCTCCCATGCGCCGGTTCGTCCATGGCATCCGTGATGTCGACCCCCACGAGCTCCTCTCCTACAACAATGAGATCGGTCTCGTCGACGTTGTTGGCGCTGCTGACAGCCCCGCCCGGCGTAAGTTGTCGGTAGAACAGGAACTCGGGGCTATTGTACACGTCGACAAATCGCCGGACCGCACCGTCTACATCCTCGATATCCGTGCCGTTGATGGCAGCTGTATCGTGTATCTGGGCGGCAAGACGCCCCTTCCCTGTTTTGCGGGAGAAGCTGTCTTCCGGTCGTGTCTTCGACGGCTCAAAACCCGGGTTGGAGACTAGGGTGGCTAACCACCCGAGAAACGCCCGGCGTAGTTTGGAAGTGGGATCTTGCGGTCCCGCTCGAATATGTCGGCGGTGAAGGTGCGCATAACTGCGTCCATGCTGAGCTCCGAAGTCCCCGCGTAGTGTTGTCCTAGGTATGTGACTAGGTAAAGGTAAGACCATAGACTGACCATCTATGTAAGTAGTGTTAAGGAACCAAAGCGGCGCTTATTGGGGGGTGTGAGGATGCGGGTCGTGTTGGGTGACGACCGGTGAATCCCCCCTGTTGTGCGGAGTACGTTCTATCATGCCCCTTTTTCTCCTTTTCTCCTCTTTTCAGATGAGAGGGATGTCAAGACGTAGTCGTCAGACGCAAAAATGAAGAATCATGGCATAGCACACTGACAATACTCAATTGAATTGAACGGCTTTCATAAGAGCTACTTCTAGCCAATGCACGATAACACTACTTTGAATCACTATCTAACTCAATGACTTAAACAGGGCCGGTATTTCTCCTCGCCTTCCATTACGCAAGATCGGTCGCTCAGTCATGAATAGGCTACGTCGAAGCACCAGGCACTATTCCCAAACTTTACAGTCAGCAACGAGACAACACTCAACGGACTAGAGAGTAGATGAATGAATGCGTACTACTCATTTCCGGGATTGGCATAGGTTGCGTGGTCAGGAGCTCCAGCGGTTTCGGCATGCGCGTGGCCACCTCGTTGTCGTGCTGAATGATGGCGCAGCACTATTTCAGCAGGACGCATAATGTCACATTAGCTGTTTGTCCTCACGTTGAAGCGCGTGCAGAGTACTATGATGGTAACAGCGACTGGCGAAACATCGGTTGTTGAAGGTTTGAGAGGTATTGGTCCGGGAACGTGAGATAGGCTACAGCTATACATACCTGGCACCAGAAACTAACACAGTAGTCGTTCAGAGGGCTCCCCGGGATATCGAAGCGCGCCCGGATCTGCTCGCGCTTTAACATAGTCCAGCTAGGCGGTCGCATTAGATTGATATCTATGAAGGACTAGGTCTAATCGAGGAGGGAAGAATCCAAGAAAGGGAGAAGAGATATCGTACGTACATCCACCCGAAACAGCAAACGCACTGCAGCACGCCATGGACTAGGCAGTCGACGTTAAGTATCGCTGGAAGGAGAGCCGTCGGGTCGGAGAGGCGGGTCGAGGTCTGGCCGACTACTGCAGCCGCGAAGTTAGCGAGTGAACCTCGTATCCGACTTTTAATATATCCTCGAGTGCAGTGAAAGAAAGAGAGCTGTGAAAGTGCATAATGATTATATGGGCGTACAGAGACATGGGATGAAGAACCCAAAGACGCAGCTAGTGCAGGGACAGCAGTTAAAGAGCTTGGACTTCTAGCCGCCGCCCCTTTCACCCAGAGCTAGGTTCTGCAACTGCTGGAGGCGCTCGGCACCTGGTATACCCTGTGAGCTTGCCCCGAGAATCATTCCTGCCATCGTTGGTGATTGGGCTGTCGTGATGCGTGTTTGGTGGTTGTTTTTTGGTCCTTACGGGGAGACGTCGACTTCGATTTTATGGGTTGATGATGGCGAAGGGCGAGTAGAGAACTCGTCTAACTTAGATATGTGACGGGGCAAGATATTTAAAACTATGGGGGTGTATGGGATGGCCGTGTATTGAGAGACCTGAAATCAGACGATTTTATGTCACGTTCGGGGTCGAGAGATTGCCTCAGCTATAAAGGACGGTGAAACCTGCCCACGTTATGTGCAAGGCGCTTTCCTCTGGGTGTATTATATATGTATATTACGACCAGGTCAACAGCAAAGAAAGAGAAGAAAAGTGCAACCAATGAAGAAGCTGAATGTGTCTAACGATGAGAAATATCCCTTTTCCCTTATTTTTCAACATCAGCAGCACATTAGCAATACGTTCGCTAGATCGTAGGAAATTGACCAATCATCCTAGATGTTAATCTCCTGTGTGCATTTGATACAATCAGGCATAGGGTTTGCACTATTGATTCTTAATTTTGCTCTGAGGCATCATCTAAGAAGTGGACAGTACATGCTGCTAAGGTTCAAGTACTAACCACCGATCTTCTACTCCGATGCGCGAGCGATGTCACGAGGAGGTGATGTCCAATGGGGCTTTGCTCTCGATAGTTTTACTCATGATGACGTAGTCTGGGATGAATTCCCTTCCGTATCTTAACTTCTTGGGTACAGGGGAGATCGGGTCCTGGGTAAAACCAAACGATTTGTAGAACGCGAGTGCTTTCTGATTGGACAGGAAACAAGTCAACATGATCTTCTTGATTGGAGGCGTATGAGCAGCCACGCTTTCGAGAAAGGACATCAGCAACCTTGACATGCCGGTCCTAGAGGATGTCAATGAGGAATCGACGACTGTTCACTTGGTCTAAATAGACCGTGATTCATACTACCTAAGATATAAGATTAGGAAAATGTGACAAGCAGACGTACCGTTGGAGCTCGGGTTTCAGGTGAATCTCATAGCAATACACGACTGGCTCCCCTTCCTCGTACGTAGGCATCAAGGAAGTGAACCCGCGAATGTCCCCTTCGGAGTTCTTGACCAGAATGTACCTCAGCTCGGGCGACTTCATCTCGGCAATCTTCTTGACAGGCTTCCAGCCAGACGTTGAGGATTCGTAGTCAATACGACTAGTTTCCTCGATGAGGTTGTAGCATGCGTCCAAATCAGCATTGCCCAACCTCCCCGCGCTGACCAGAGAGAGCGAGTATGTTGCGTTGGTGTGAGGGTGTGTCCAAGAACACCACGATGAATCACTGCCCTAGGTATTCGGTTATTAAACGGAGAACACTTAAACAAGGCAGGCCGTAACCCGGGGTTTATAGTGAAGAATTCGCGTCATACCTAGGACAGAGATGCTCTTGGATGAACTGGTCGTCACCCTTTTGGTTGACCTTTTCTATGGGATCTGTCGCAACACGTTTTCGCTTTGCGATCTTGGAAACCGTCATATTACACGGGGGGCAGGTAAAGTCAGATTAGGCGTAGGATATAAGAAAACCAAAAACAGACGTGGAGAAAAGTATTCACAAGACGAACGGAAACGAAAGTGAAAATAAATAAACGACCTGCGTTGATCCGATCACAAGATCCTCCAGTACGCTATTGTTTACCGAATGTAGGTACAGATCAAGTGTGAGCATGGATGAGTTAGGTGCCTGTAGATAGCCCCACAGGAGCTAGACCTGGGTAGCCCCAGTGAAGAAATACAGTACGAATAACAAGATTCAATCGTTACTGTATCCCGGCAGATCTTATCGCGACGTCAGTTATTATATACCAATTAGTTACACATTATTGTTACTTGCCCAATTACCAGATATTTTGTTAGAGCAGCAATCTATTAAACCGACTCGATGCGGCCGTAGTACTACCGATACTAATTATACTATACATACCTGATGGTACTCTTCCGGACAACCCAGCCGTACTCTGCGATCGCCCTCCGAAGATATGCAACCAGCACGCCGCCCAAAAGCCGGCCACAGCCGACCCTAAGCCTAGATCACGTTAGTAGTCACAGTTGAAGTGGCTCCAAAGTCAACGACGACGCATGCTAAACCATCACTCTACAGTTCCTCCAGCGCGCACGCGTCCTCGCACTCTATCGCACCGTCCTGCGCGGCACACGGCACATCAGCGACCCGACGACCCGGTCTGAGACGCGCAGCTTTGCGCGCGCCGAGTTCGAGCGCCATCGCAGCGTTACTGACATCGACCACATACGCTACCTCTTATCTACAGGCAAGACCGAGTGGGAGAGCATGGAGCGGTATATTGGCGGCATGTAACTAGCTACCTAGTGGCATTGTGATCCCCGGAATAACTTTCATCGTACGATGGCTGTTTGCTGGCTTTCTGTCTTCCTGTCCCTTCATGTACCACATATGTCCTAGATTGAGGTGCTCAAATGCCTTGTCTACCATCTCTTTATCTGTACAAGTCCCGTTTTGATCCACTTCCATGTGTATGTAGATCGGTCGCAGTAAAAATACACCTCGTGGAATGAGTATGCGAGCTGACACTATTCGAAATTGCCGTGGTAGTATGCTGTCCTAACCGGAAATGTTGTATCCGTGTATTGAGTTTCCGCCATCGCATTAGCCCTGGCGCTGCTTATGTCTCGGGTTCGCGCTGCAAATGATGTATAGATGGCCCGAATGTCGCTTGCCGGCTTTTCTACGCACAACCTATTTAGATACCCAGGTTAGCGGGCTCTGCTCTGATCATACTCATCACACTATGACAAGACCTTCGGGGTTCAAAGCAATGCATGGTATCGACAGAGTCTTGTCGCGTTCTATGACAAGACAGGACAGAGTTCGGAGCTTCGGGTGTCGACTGACCTTGCAATGCTCACATCGCTTCTTGACAGAGCTGTGTACTTTCATGCCCCTCATCTGCTGCTGTACCATTGCCATGGCCGCTGCGGGCCTCGTAATCGCCGGTCTCCATGCTTGCGTGGGAGCAAGGGCGCTCTGGGAGATGGATCGAACGGTGGATTGTTGTCGGCATAACGTTGGGACTAGGCGAGTGGCTGGCTTGGTGCGGAGGGACAGCGCCCTAAGCGACGAAATGAGTGAAGCAGACATTTTCTCACAGGCGCGCGATGTTCGTTGCCCCTTCTTATTAATCGTAGCTCGTGGTTTGTTGAGATGCTCTGTTGAAAGTGGAAAACGAGATACCGCCAAACCTGGCCTGACAAAAGTGGGTCACCACGAGAGACATAATTGACAAGGGTGGACAGTGCCTTGTCTAGGAATATCTATCCCTAACCTAGCCTAGTTTCGCCTCTCTGGGTGCCCGCGACTTTTGATAACCTACAAGAAGGCACATTTTCATGCCAAAGGCACCCGACATATTCTATATAGATCCAGCAATGGTCTCCCTTACATTAGTTGACTTTGTAGAATTTTAATGCTGCAGGGAAGAAACGCTCAAGAAGAAATATGAGATCTATGGCGACAAGCTAGCCGGGTGCGACAAAGGGAATATTGTTAGAAGGGAAGATTGATGATGAATAAATATCTGTGCATCTGATGAGAGGTGGGAATTAGGTAGCTGCACAAGGCTGGTTATGTCAAAGCAGAGTTGAAGCGCTCAGCCTCCCTTCAGGTCAGATAAGGGTGTTGCCGCGAATCCGGTTAAGGCTCGTATGCAAGCCTCCCAAAAGCTTGATCGCGCTACATACAAAGTAAGCTTATATTGGTTCCTGAGTCCAACAGGTTAAGACGATCCGATAACTTTGTTTTTGGCACAAAGTCAATTGACTTCCATAGCCCTGAATGTTGCATTTACCGAGAGATCATATCTAACACTAACTGTCTTATATATCATGCTTCCGCTGAACTAAATGATAGATGCAGACGTAAATATAACCCGAGTGTTTACACAATGGTGTCTTCGGTCGAAGAGAAGTCAAACATGGAAGATGTAGTGTTTCGGTTTACAGAAACACGTGTAGATCACCCAATACGAATATGGCGCTTCTACGAGATAGCTCGAGTTTTAGAGTGGAGGAGTCTGAAGGAAGTAAGTTGATGTTTCGATTGAAATACCATTCAATTCGACTATTTCATTACATTCCTCGGATTACAATCAGAGATTAGAATTATATCAAGCACAGGAGTGACTGTCATAACAACCGACCTTTAAAAAGATATGGTAATATTTCTAATAACGAGACATGTAACACAGATCTGTACGCGTTACGTGCTACTCTCTCTGGATATATGAAACAAGAGTATTCCTCATCCTAGTTAGGCCGGGATAAGAGTTTTCAAAGCCCCAGGAAAACCAAACCTTAGACTACATGTACCTGACATACCTACCGTACTGGGTGATGTCTGCCTGCAGGTCAGAGAATGAATGTATTGTTGGCTAGAGAGGCTGGTTATTTAGAAAAAGGTTAAACTAAATCAAAGAAACATCAACACCCCCGAAATTCGAACTCGTACAAATCTCGGAGGCGTCGAATTCTTTTTTTCTACTTACCTACGGTAAAGGAGATTTCTGAGATTAGCGAGCTACATGATGTCATATCCACGTGGGGAGCACTTGGCGGGGTAATTCCGTGTGTGTAAGTATTAATAAAAGACCAATAGATTGTAAAAAAGTTCAACGATTATTCCCAGCCTTTACCATAGGTTGATAAATATGTTTCTATAGATTGAGTAAATACCAGTCTTAAGAATTCAAAATCGCTTGAACCCAATCTTTATCCGCGTCTTACAGATTCTTCCGGCTGACGAGTGTCTGAACGCATTAATAGGTCAGCTAAGACATGATGTAGCTCCTAGGTAAGCACAAAAGATGAAACGCGCCCCCACAGCGGCTGTTACATATCTGGAGTGGGATTGGTAAGGTTAGAAGTACTGTACATACTTAGGTAAGGTGTGGTGTGAGCAGGGTACGAGGAAGTCAGTTTACCCCGCCATCATTATCAATTCCCGCTTCCCCTCCATTCTCCATTCTCCATTTCCTCCTTGGTCCATGTCCATGTCCCCATCTCCATCCCCATCGCTCCGTATCCAGCAGCGGACTAATCTAGCATTCGGCCCTGCAGCACTACCTACATACTGATTGACGATCACTCTTCGAAATTCTTTCACGTTGTTTGTTTCCGTCGGATTATTAAAGCCGCAGGTTTAAGAAGCAGGTCTCTTTCTAACAGCCGACTCTGTCATCTCCTGAGCTTAATATAATAATTATCCCTCGCTTCCCACATTCAATTCCAAGTCATTCCACCGGTACCTGACGTCGATTGCCCACCATGGTTGATAGACCCAACAAGCCCGCTGCGCTAGCTAGCACTCCCGGCCTGCCACCTCAGCCACAAGTCAACATCTCTCATGCTAACTCGCGTGTCTCGGCCGTGCTCCCCACCGGTGAAAGCGTCGAAGTTCTCCTTTTTGGGGCCACCGTCATAAGCTGGAAAGATCGTGCCGGAAACGAGAAGCTTTGGCTTTCTGATGCCGCCAAGCTAGACGGATCCAAGGCCGTGAGAGGAGGTATCCCCCTCGTCTTTCCTGTAAGCAAGCAGCTATAAAGATGATTAAGACCCTGGTGCACAAGAATGCTCTGTTAGCTAATTAGTCGAATGTCTATGTGTGGTAGGTCTTCGGCACGGCACCTGATCATGCGGCGACCTCTAAATTGCCGCAGCATGGCTTTGCCCGCAACTCGAAGTGGGAATTACTTGGCAAGTCGTCCTCCGAGTCTACACCGTCCGCAAGTCACTCCGATGCCTCGATAAAGCTCGACTTTGGCCTCTCATCTGCCACTCTTGATGACAAGTCTAAAGAGCTGTGGCCCTATACTTTCTCTGCTATCTACAGCGTTACCTTGACTCCTGATGGCTTGAGCACTGGTATTGTCATTACGAATGATGGGAAAGAGCCCTTTGAATGCCAGATCTTGCTACACACCTATCTCCGAATCAATGTAAGTTGAATACATTGAAGAGCTCTGTTGGGAGGGATAGCTGCCAATGTTCTGATCACTGACATGGTTTAGGACATTACCAAAGTTCAAGTTACTGGCCTCGAGGATTCCGAGTACATTGATAAGGTGGGTGGCGTACAGACCAAGTCGCAGTCCGGTGCAGTGACTATCACTGGTGAGACCGACCGCGTCTACACTCCCGCCAAGGGCCCATCGTCTCCCGTCGTCGTGACTGAAGGGGGATCGACCGCTTTCAGTCTCGTACGTGACAACCTTAAGGAAATTGTAGTGTGGAACCCCTGGACGGAGAAGGCAGCTGGTATGGGCGACTTTGAGCCCAATGATGGCTTCAAGAACATGATCTGTGTTGAGGCAGGCTCTGTACGTTCATGGATATCTCTTGAGCATGGTGATGCCTTTGAAGGTGCTCAGACGATTTCTTACTAGCTACATGGCCGGTCTACTCGGTCAACTAGAGTGGATAAGCTATGAAAGCGTTTGAGAAGGAGAGTACAGTATCTGATGGTTTTCTTATCACAACGATAGAAGTTGAAGGAAGAGGAAGTGTAAAATGGAGACGATCGTCCTCGGTGTGAGGATATCCAAAGTTAAAGATGAAAACTTACTTATGTTTTCTTTTCCGTTCACGGAAAACATCTCACGATGGCTTT
This sequence comes from Xylaria polymorpha, assembly GCA_003426235.1. NCBI lineage: Eukaryota > Fungi > Ascomycota > Sordariomycetes > Xylariales > Xylariaceae > Xylaria > Xylaria polymorpha. The sequence continues at coordinate 29,461 of NQIM01000019.1, forward strand.
TGATGAAAGTAGGGGTAAGCAAGCAAATTCGTTAATTAGGAAGATATCTGCTTATAAGGAACCGTAGATTTGTGTTTATTCGCATTGTCCTGTTGATCTGCTCAAAGTATATCAGATGTCATACTTATCATCAAACAAACTCATGAATGCTTACCCTGTGAGATTGGCGTGATGTGATTGAGGAGCAAATATGCATTTTCAACTAATATCCAGCTCAACTCCCATTCTAATTTTTTCGAATCATTACTTCCCGCCGTACTCGATCTACCTTTCCCTTTCCTCTTTTCTCTCTTCTTTGTGTGTTTTTTATCTGGCTCATCTGTGGCTTTGATGGACATATGCGCCGGGGAATGGTGTCCGCATTGAGCGCACCGTGCTGTACGTCGCCCTTTGTCGTAGTCCCGACATGGACAGCCTCCCGGGGCTCCGCAGACCTTGATATCATGAATTCGACGCTTTATTTTACCCTGACTCGACCGGTGTCTTAGCGCACCATACGAGTCGCTCTCCCAGTTTGTGTACCGCCGTAATAACCGCGAGATACCCAGAGATAACGAGGTGTGTGATGTGCGTAGGTGCCCGCAACCGCAGCGGATTTGGTGATCGGACTCTGTTTTCTGCGCGACAGCGTCGTAGTCGCAGCACGCGCAGTCGGTTTCTAGACATGCGGCGATTTGCGTTAGTCTGGTTTTTGTCCTTGGTGGTGGTATTGGCGTTTGCTCGCTCATCGTCGTTTCTGCTACGCTACTACTACTACTGCTGGTGCTTTTTCCTTCCGGGCATTGTTTCGGGTGTGACGCCCGTGTCTCTGCTGTCGAATTCACGTGCCCTAGCCCCGCGTAGTAGTCCTCCAGCACCCGTGCGCAGAGCACGAGGGTCGCGCTCTCGCGCGGCACGTCGAGGTCCTGCAGGGCTTTGCGCTGGCGCTCCTGTGTGGGTTCTGCGCGGGTGTGAGAGGAGCTGCCGCCGCTATCCCTTTCCTGCGACGATGATGGTGATAGTGAGGACGATAGAGTAGTGGCATTCTCGCTGTCCGTGTACGGCGTGAAGTAAAAGTCGGAGAACTCCCGTATCCGGTCCAGGAAGGGATGGTCACCGCATGACACCATGGCTAAATTCGCGAGGACCGCCATGATGACGTCGTCCTCTTCTGTACTTGGGCTTGTGATTGCGCGCTTAACATCTTGCTTTTCTTTACCCTTTCCTCCCGTGTCCGGGCACTGATTGTCCTCTAGTACAAATGAGGATGGAGCGTTCTTTGTCGTGTTAAGAGAATTACACGCCAAATCCCACAAGAGAGGCGCGACGGCTCTGGCGCTTTGTAGCACTGCGCGCAATGAAGTATCCTGGCTTTCCTCGTACGAAGGTGGCGGCGGGTTGTTATTGTTGTCGTCCTGCGATGTGGAGCCGGCGACAGCGGGCGTTCCCGAACTTCTCGCGCCGAAGCGCCAACGGAAGAGAGGCATGGTTCCGATGTGGAGCTAGCTTTGGAGCGACAGTACAGCAATGATTCTTCCGATAACCTCCTCACTTGATAACTATATCTTAAATGTAGCACGATAGCTGTCTAGGCGATGGAAAGGTTCGAAGAGATATTCAATCGCATATATGCAATTAGGTTTTATTAGGTAGTCACTGGTGAGATGTATGCCTCGCATTGCTCATCACTTTCCTGCTTGGTATCTCGGTGTCCTAGAAGCTGATAGGGTGCGACCAAGATGATGCTGCTTGCCAAGATGGCTAAGCAGCGCAGGCAGAAGTTCCCTAGTATTCGCGACAGTTACATAGGACCAGTCTGTCATAGGAGGCAACCCGGTATTGAAGCTATCAAGGTCGGAAATCAGTTTAATGCCATGAATAGCCTACTTCCAGGTTGTTAGCATAAGGTTGAATCAGTGAATGCCTAAGACTTGGCCAAAAGGTGCGGCTGAGTCTCGCCACAACACCATTTCAGCTGAAGCAAGATAGGTGAGACTGCAAAGTACCCGACTACCGTATTTATGTTCAACATCCTGTACCATTGATTGCCTAAGCGTCGCAATATGAGTGCCCGGAATAAAATGCTATGTTAGATGCAGAGAATTGTTATTCCGATAAACGTATGGAAGCTAGAGTTTGATAGACAAGTTTCGTGCATCCAAGATAACGGCGAGTGATGTTACAACGGCAGCATATCCGACCAGGATTCCCATGCTCACTGCAGGGCCCACGTTTAATGTAGGCACCGTCATATTAACCAATCCAGTCATCAAATTCGCAACCAGGAAAAGGGCCAGTCCATTCCGGTTATAAGCTCGGAGGATTGTGCTCGTGGCAGCATTATACGCTTCCTGTTCTGTTTTGGAATCGGTTGCGTTATAGAAGGTTGGGAAGAATATTGTTTCTGTGAGACAGCAAACCAACAGTTGCGTCGAATTATAAGCAGCAACCCATAAAACATAAGGGAAGTTGGCTAAACGGCGAGATACATCCAAGCCGGCGCCATATGTGAAATTGGTTGCGAGAAAGTAGAGTGTCGTCCAACCAGCAGCCCAGGCACCCATCCTTATTAAAAGAGTATTTCGCTGGGTGGCATTACTGGCATTGTTATTTGGATGGATATTCCTTGGTAAGATGAACATGCCCATATCTTGCCCAGCTAGAAAAATAGCCAGGTAGCCTACGAAGCTGCAGATACCTTCTCTATTCATGGAGAATAGGTCTGTCCGTGGGGCCGTAAGGATGAAGGCCTTGAGAGATGTACTTTCTAGTATGACCTGATACGCAATACCTAAAATAATAGCCAGACCGGCGTAGGAAGGTATCACCTTGAGAATAGATTGGGAAATCGCGATAAAAGGAGGTAGGAAGCCGAGCGTAAAGAAGAAATTCCAGTGTACGCCATATTCGGTAACATGTTCAGCATAGTCGAGCCCCTTGACACTGATGAGGCGCACTATGCCTAGAACGAGGAGGGGGAAGGAGTGTCGCATGGAGTAGATGAGACGTTGGGACAAAGGAATGGCCCGCCCTTCGGCCCTCTCTTTCAGCAACGGTCGAGCAGCCACAATGCCAGCAGAGAAGACAAACGATCCCACGCCCAAATCCATAATCGACGTGCCCCAGGTCTCAACCTTGGCGAAACGACGGGGAAATATTCTGAAATCAACCGCCAGTATAGCGAGACATGTCAACACTAGCAACGATCCTCGGTACGTCGTCAAGAATGGCTTCGTAGACAAGGTGTTCAGGACACTCGAGGACTTGTTCTGGGCTTGGGCGGCTGGCGGAAGTCTCGGTTTCTTCTTTCTTGCTACGATGGGGTTCGGAGGGAGTGCATACACAAAGACGGCAGGCACAAGGAAGAGGCCACACAGCAGCAATGGAGTGTTCGAATAAAGGGTCATGGCAAGTAACGGGGCCAGGACGTTGAGTAGGAGGTCGACGAGGAAGCTCAGGGGCTTGTCTGGTTTGAAGAATGACTGGCGAGATTGGAGGACGGACCACAGAATGAATGCGACCTGCCATTCCTACGAATTAGCCCAATCCAATGAACAGCTGCGACCATTCTAGCAGGAGGTAAGGCGTACAGGACCGGCTGCTGTGACATAGTTGATCTCTGAAATGGACCCTCCTGAGAGGTTGGACACAAAGTCCTCCTTCAACTGTTTGTAACTCGTCGCGTCGGTAGCCATTGCGAATGTGGTTGTGAAACGTTCGGGGCGCGCTATGAGTGGTGAGAAGCGAGCATCGCGGCCAAGCGAAAAGTCGAAAAGTGACAAAGTGGAAAGCAAGAAACACGCAAGGTTCTTTCTGGCCAGATCTCAATTTGGCGATGTAGAAATGCTACGTCAGCTGAAGCACTACCGCGGTACTGGGATGGGAGGACGTCTATCCTAGCTGAACGAGTGGGGCGCGATGCCGACCTTATTATAGTAAGTACCATAGTGGGAAAACTAGTGGGCCAACAACTGTTCTGTGGGCTTGGTAAGGGTAATAATACTTCTGTATCAAACAACAGTTCTATATTTAACAATAGTTTTGTATTTAACAACAGTTCTGTACCCAACAATATTTCTCTACCCGCTGTAGAAGTATTACTCTAAAATACGATTTACTGCTTTTAAAAAGCTCTATTGAAATAACTGGTCGGCTTGTGTGTTTGTAAATGTAACCGTAATTGTAAATACTTCTATAGTGTAGTGGTAAAACTTGTGACTGTTGTAATTGCTTCTTTTTCGTTGTTGTTTTTGCTTTTAAAATATTTAGTTCGAATACGGCGGTAGCCTCTTTTTTTTTTAGAGGGGTTTATAAAATTCAACCAATCAAAGCCCTCCTTTTAAATTTAGTAAAGAACTATTGTTTAATAAGGAACTATTATTTGTATAAGAACTTTTATTTATTTTAAAAAGGTTCTCTATTAACAATAGTTCTTAACCCCCTATAATCGCCACTGCAGTACTAGAAGAAACTTATAAAAAGAGAAAAAATTCAGATATCATAAAGATGGTTAGCATTGCATCGGCGGGACCATAGCCTATTCCTCTCACTCTTCGCCCCCCGGCCTGGCGGCAACATGGAAAGGAAGCTTAGGTTAGCGTAGGCCGTTGCTGCTAGCGCGGAGTATTATCGCGGCCCGCTGCGGAGCAAGTCTCCGCTGACCTCCGGTACACCCGCAGCCGGAGCCGTGGCCTACGGGCAAAAGAGGCCAGTTATACCGAAGGAGAATCGATAGGCTGGACAGATTTGAGAGTCGCTGTAGATGTGACGGTATTTATAACGATATTTTACAGTAAATGTCGAGACTCCGTGATCTAACATGCTTGCAACATCTAGAAGGTACCAAGAATCCAAATGAGCCAAGCTCGGCTCTGGGAAATCCTACGAGCTTGTAGGGAAGAAAAGTGTTCTAGTTAAACACCATACGGCATGGCCAAAGACCGACTTGAAAAGGGAAAATGACTGATGAAGGTTCAAGGCGGTCGTGATTTGACGGTTTGCTATTTCAGGGCCATGTATAGATGCTTACTAAGTTTCTTTGCCGAGGTACCAGAGGGCGATTGTGGAATTTATAGCACCACGGGCGGCGGTGAAAACGGCCAGCTAGGTAAGATTACCCAATATTGCCAGCTGGCTATTATAACATGGGTAGTTATTAGTATGACCCATCACCCATCTCTATTTGGGTTGAAAATAGTTAGTATGGTATACCCATCGTTCTTAAGGCAAAGCGCTGATTGCCCCAAAAAGCCAAGACTGTCCCCCGCATTAACTACCTGTTATACTTATCCTTCTGCTCTCGTTTGGTGAAACCCTTGAACTGCCGTACCTGAGTTCCCCGCAGAGGAGCCTGAACCCTGGATCTTCCCCATGGGGATGAGCAGGGTCCGGATTATAGATAATCACAGTCATAGCTAGCTATACCTTCTCCATGACTCCAGATTCGTCCTAGCGAAGTTACACTCTTGAAACGGAGTTAGAATTGAATTATTTGCCCAATCGCACAACCACCCTTCTCCAACGTTGGTTAGACAAGCCATGGCCGACAACCTCGAGAAGCTGGCGCCGCAGACAGCCCCCGCGGAAGTAGAAAAAATTAGAGCAAGAAGAACTAGAAGTCGTACCAATCCAGCAGGAAGCTGTCGAAGGCGCATATCACGTCCACCTCAGCTGGAGATCTTGGGTACAGATGAATCCTTGAAGCACACCTGAATGATGATGAGTTACTGACTGATAAACAGCTTGTTGTTTTTATAACATGTTTTGCGTGAGCTCCTCGACCACCCTAATACGATGCAAGCTTTCTTATCACTGTGCAGTGTTACGGCCCAGGTCTTCGTCGTCGTAGCAGCCGGATCTGTAATCGCGTTCATTATTCGAGATCTCGGCGACGCACCGATAGCCGGATGGATTATCCAGGCATGTTCTCCACGTCCCCATGCCTTGCTTTTCTATTTTCGTTTTCTTCAACTCTTGCCGTGGCTTACACATCTGTCGACGACACTACTAATTAGTCGTGCAGGGCCCCCTCCTGATCCAAAGCGTTCTCTCTCCCATTGTTGGCCGGCTCTCAGATGTCCTGGATAGAAAATACCTCGCCGCCATCCCCCCGCTTATCGCTTTCGTTGGAGCTGTCGTGTCAGCCACGGCCAAGTCGATGCCCGTCTTGATTGGCGGGGGCGTGTTGATAGGGACCACACTCTCTACCATATCTATCGTCCAGGCTATTCCCTCGGAAATTCTGCCCTTGAAATTCCGTGCACTTGCCAACGGGTTTGCGTTCGTGGGGGGGGCTATTGGTGGTCTGTATGTAGGAACTATGAGCTACCTACATTCCTCTTTGTTTTCCCGAGCTTGCAGCAGCTGATAATAGCGTACTAGGATTGGCGCCCTCGGCGCTGGTGCCGTGACCAATGTCAGCGCGGCAGGGTGGCGATATATATTCTGGATCCAGGCCGCTTTCCACGGTACTACCTCGTTAGGCTTACTCTTATTTTACTTTCCACCAAAGCAAGAACCTAAAAGACCCAAAATGTCAATCAGAGACTATATCTGGGCATGCGACCCTGTTGGCTCAAGCCTGTTTATTGGTAGTGCTACTCTCTTGTTGCTTGCGCTTGATTGGGCGGGCGGTGCTTATGCCTGGTCTGATGCACACGTTGCTGTGCCGTTAAGTCTGGGGCTTGTGATGCTGGTAGGATTTGCAGGGTATGGTAAGCACTTTACCCATCGTCACGACATGTCCTGAATTAAACTCACTCTTTCCTTAGAGTGGAAGGGAAGATCCGACGGTCTAGTAGCACACGTCTTCTTCCGGCAAAACGCCAATTTCGTGTATGCCGTGTTCGCGTTTGCGGTTGAGGGCTGGATATTTTATAGTGCTGTCAACTCAGTCGTGCCACAAATCATACTCCAACTTGGCTTTGAGACGGATGCTTGGCAAATCGCTGTTCGGCAGCTTAGTTACCAGCTTCCCGTCCTATTTACATCCATACCAGTTACGTGGTATGCTACAAGGTTCAAGGACTTGCAGAGCCCACTACTTGTCACTTTTACCATTTTTCTCGTCGTGTAAGGCTCCAAACACTCTCGATATAAAGACCAAAGCTGACCAAGGATGAAGTACGATATCATACGCTAATATCAACCCAACTTGGAACGCGGCTCAAATTGGACTCAGCGTCCTTGCTGGGATTGGTCAGTCGGGACCCCTCACACTTCTGGTCGCCTGTGTGCAGTTCACTGCTCCTCACGCGTTTCTTTCCACGGCCACTGGGTTGGCGTTCTCAGCTCGTGCTATTGGAGGTGCATTCGGTTCTGCGGTGTTAAACGCTATTATCAATGGCCGTCTTAGCGGCCATTATGCTCCCGCTGTATCGAAAGCCGCATTAGATGCTGGACTCCCAGAAGCTAGCATTCCTGCACTTTTGCAGGCATTTGAGGCTGGTGACATTGGGTCGAATGCTGTGGAAGGTGCAAATGCGGCAATTTGGTCTGCCGCTATTAGGGAGAGCCAGTGGCAGTATGCGCATGCTTACCGACTTGCATGGTCGAGCGTTATACCTTTCGTGGTTCTTGCTATTGTCGCTGTGGCGTTACTTAAAGGTGTAAAGGAGCTGATGACGGAGAAGGTTGAGGCTACTGTTGAGCATGTTGAACGCGACTGACGGAAACTATCATATTGATTTGTATGTTCTAGGGGTTGTGGACGGGATGACTACGATTGTGATGTACAAGATAGTAATTAGAGTTCCTCAGCGTCTTATTGTCAAGACTCAGGTCCTATTGACCATCCCATTTCCTACCGACAGAAGGTGGGAATAAATTGTATTACACTCACTGAACGAGCCGAATACCTTGTACGCTGTTTCAGCTGCGCAATTCGGCATGCCTTCGGCCACCTTGTCTCGTACTTGAGCATGTTTCAATACTATTGAAACAACAATATTGAAGCCTTACACTAAAGTGCTTTTAACTGTTCTCTTCGCCATACAAGACCTGCTGATAAGACCTGCACCGCGGTAAATCCAATAAGAATCCGAATCTGAGTTGCGTATCCATAGGCGAAAGTTCGCTTCACGTCCTCTTGCAAGCCAGAACTTAGACTTTTTATAACGCCGGTATCCTGTAGAACCGCGTCCAACATGTCTGGGTCCAGAACACTCGCGAGTGATGATTTTAAGTAACTGTTCATGTAAGCCGATGTGACAGCAACTCCGATGACACCTCCAAGGAAACGCAGTTGAACAATAGCACCTGTTGCTACAGCTAGAAATTAAAGTTAGCATGAGTACGTCATCTCACGTTAGGTGCACTTGCCAATGTCACGTGGGTTTAATTACCACAAATAGGGTTCCGAGGACAAGAATGGAGAAAGTGGTTCCCACGCCTGCGCCAGCTATTGCCTCATATCCTAAGCCGGCGGATGGGATGTCGATCGTGTCTAGTGTTGATAGCAGAGTAATCCCTACGAGGTGAAAAATGCCACCAGCAAGGAGGAGATAAATAAGCGGGACTTTAGCTTTCGAAGCCACAATGTTGGAAATGACCGAGCATACAGGAGACACTACAGTGTAAGGAAGCAGCCAAATGCCTGCGCCTAAGGCCGTTCTATCATTCAATGCCTGGAACCGTTGCGGCGAGTTGACGATGAGTGCATTGAATGGAACACCGACTAAAAAGGTCATCCTGGAATGTCAGTAAATCTACGAAACGGAATGACAATGAAACATACAGAAGCATTCCCACGAATGTTTTGTTTTTAACAAATGTCCACGGTAATATCGGCTCCGGCCTTTGCCATTTCGTCACAAATCGTTCCCACACGAGAAATCCCACCCAGCCGATGCCCGAAAGGGTGAGGAGCGCAATAGTCCCGCCGGCTTTCCCTCCAAATCGAATGCTTGCTTCAAGCAGCGCCGTGACTAGGAATATTGATGCAGCAAGCAGAAGCGCCGCTCCAATAAAATCAAGCCGACCCAAATTTGATCTTTTCAACAATCCAGAGCCAGTCTTGTTATTTTAGTTTGGAAGTCTCGCTGGAAATGCAATTGTTATGAGACCGATAGCGAGGGCACCAAAAGGCACACTGCAACAGACGATTAGTGACGAGTCCATATTCTCTTGGGACAAACTTACATGAATAGGAACGCCCATCGCGAAGACCCATTGCAGTTTATCAACCCACCGACAATAGGCCCAAGGACATTAGCCACCGACAGTACGGCCACAGACGCGCCACTGTACGCTGCGTACTTGCTGGACGGCACCATCTCAAACAGTATAACCACTGCGAGAGAGTAGGTCCTAGCAACACCGATGCCTTGGAAGGCACGATTGATTGCTCTGATCATAATGTTAGACTAGTTTGCAGAGTAATTTAGTAGAGGGCGTACAACTGAACTATCGTTTGGGAGGCACCGCAGCCTCATGAGAAGGTGACGAACAGGGACATAGTTGTGATGAAAGTCACTTTGCGGCTGATAACATCGCTTAGCTTAGACCAGATGATCATAAAACCTACGGGATGAGTGAGTATGACTCGAGCACCTTGGCGGCTGAGATTCCTACCTGTATATGTCACTAGGTACCCAGTCACGATCCAGCTAGTCTCGCTGAAGCGGTGGAGATTGTTGGTAATTGTGATCAAAGATGTTCCCACAATCGATACTTCGATGTTTACAAGAAATATCGCCAATATGATCCTAAAGAAGTCAGTCGAAGTCAAGCTAGACTAAGGTGTAGCTTACGCTGAGGTCGTGAGCCATAGCTGCCATCCTAAGAGAGGAGGGGGACTTGAAATTGGCTCGTCTTCAGAGGCAGAGCTTTGCTCCTGCTTCGTCTGCTGTTCTAGGTTTTCGTAACTGGCTAACTAGCAAGTTAACATAGGGTTGGACGGTTAAACCCAAAACCTAAAACTTATGAAGCCTATAAAGCTTATAGGTATTTAAAAGATTTTGTTAAAAACCTAAAAGTTTTAGTAAAGTTTATAAATTTTTAATAAAATGTATTAAAATAATTATGTTAATTAATAGATTAATTAATAATACTTATAATATTAATTTAAATTTTAAAATAAATATTACAATAAATAAAGNTTTATAATTAATAAAATAAACTTTATTTATTATAAATATATTAATTTTTATATTAATTTAATTAATTTATATATTTTTAATTATAAAATTTAATAAATTTTATTTCATAGACATGTTGACAATTTTTGTAACCTGATGATAACTGGCTTCATGATTCTAGCCTCATCACGGGAGGGCTGAGTCTGATTAATTGGATGGTGAGTTTTTCCACTTTTTATGCACTCTGCCTTGATGCTTGGCAAAGTTTGCCTTAGCATCCGAGAATAATATGCAATTTCTGCGGCTGGTGCGCCTAGATAAGCTAGCTGGGACCGAGCGACCGAGTATTTCTACATCCCAGCTAGAAATCCTTCAGCGTGTTGGTCCCTTAGGTTAAAATGTTCCCAGGGACACAAATATTTTCATTTATACCGCTGAGATTTGAGCCATAATAGGGGTCAGAGTTGAGAGTGGTAAAAGTAACAATGAAAATATAGGGATCCTAGCGTAAGAGCGAAGGGTGGCATATTACGACCGAAGGTGATAATCTCTCACATTCTAATTTTGGAATTAGTGCACTTTAATATTCCACTTTGCTCAGCTGGCTGGCACGACGGAAACTTCTTGTGGATTAATCTGGTCATTTAGAGTCGGGTGACAGCAAGGTGGCACATAGGTTGTAAATTCTACCAGATCATTTTGCACATCCGTAGGATAGGGGCAGTGCAAAACGAGAATTACTTTTATGAAGCGTAAGACACCCGGGAATATGTCTGGCTGGTTCTTTTACAGTTAATACAGAAAAGCATACAGCAAACGTGGTCCTAAGGTCCCCTTAAGATATTGGTCAAGTTTCTGGCCGGATTTCTGATCGAAGGATACGGCAAGTGCATCGTTGACAATTTTCCTCCCAACAAGTTTACACAAATGAACTATGGTGTAATGGCACTAAGACATCCGGTAGTGGTTGGCATATGAGAACCTTACTGGTATATACTAAATAATTACGGCAAGTAACTCGTTGGTTGAGGACAATGCTTGATGTTTCAAATGGGATAATCTGTGGGAATTTAGGTACCAGGATATACCCATAAACTCAATTTTTGCAGATTCCGTGCCCTTTGCATGTGATAGCGCTTTAGATAGTGAATGGCTATGACATGCATTCTTAATTCAACGCGGCGGAGCAGCTCCCTGCCTATGGACAATAGGCAGTCTAGCGCTAGTCAAGTTCCTATCTCGCATCTTGATGAAGACGATTGAGCTGCCTGAGAGCCAATCAGGCTTTCTTCCTTGAGCCACATCGCAATGACACATGACTGACTATGTACGCATGACATAGGAATATCATCTGGCAAACTGATGTAGTTCAAATTCCATATCTATTTATTATCGACTAACATTCCTTGCAATCTTTGTTCAACTGGTTGCTTTGACAAGTGCTCTTCTTCACCAATGGCTTTCCGATAACATATTACATGTATAGCTAGCTGCAGCCAAGCCCTATAGGTTCTGCCCTCCCCTGCACCATTATATCACCACATCTACAAGCTCTCCATACACCGCTTAATCGAAATGGCGCTTCGGGTACGTCTAACGGAGCAGCTTGCGAGCTTGAGCACGTCTATTTCGGTCAAGTTAGAGCCAGCAGCAGTCTCCAGAATAAAGCGAGGCATACACAACGCACTATGTTATAATAACGAGGGAGCCACATTCATCCCAAACATTGAGCTTGAGAAACTTCTCACCCGCGAAGCTATTGCTGAGCTGATTATGACGATGGCGAACATGTCTCCCGGCGAATTGGACGATCAAATATCCGCTATTGTTGACCAAATTGACCCAAGGCACCCCAAAGCCCCAAAAGATTCCAGGAAGAGGATACTTGCTATACTAATAATGGTAGGCATACCCAGTTCAATCATCCATTTTCTTGAGGCAGATATATGGGACAGGCATCTACCTTTTGAATACCAGAAACATACAAGTGATGGGCAGCTTGAGTACAGCAAGGATGATGGAAGCCTGGCTATCTGCCCATTTCAGTGTTTCGATTTCGATCACGCTAAGCTTCACACATTTCAAGTGTCCCAATGGGATTATATGGCGCCTTCATTCACATTCACGGCCAGGAAGGCACACCACTATCAAATACAGTATAGTATCCCCCTCCCATTTACGGAAGGAACCACTGTGCCTATACAAGGAGGCAGCAGCCAAGTTACTCGTGTTGTCATTCACGAAGGCCATCACGATCTGGTATGCTCATCCTATCAGATCTTAAGCCTCATGCTAATTCTACATCAAGACTGATGGGCACTCTTTTGCGGTGAAAAGGCTGTTAAACTCAACAGATGAAGATTTCAATAAAGAGGTGGAGGCGCTAAAACTCGTCCGGAAACTCAGTCATCCTCATCTTATTGAGTTACTTGCAACGTTCAAGTATCGACAATTTTATTACTTGATCTTCCGATGGGCCGATGATGATCTGATGACGTTTTGGCGGAACAATCCTTCCCCAAATCCAGTCTCGGGCACAAGTGCCTGGACTCTTCAACAGTGTCTCGGGATAGCTAAAGGACTGCAGTTGATTCACAACGGTCAGTGCTCGTCTCCCGGGCGACGCAAACTGAAAGGCAGGCATGGAGATATCAAGCCTGCCAATATCTTGCGGTATGCACCAAGGGCAGAATCCCAAGATCCAAAGTGTGGGGTTCTGAAAATTGCGGATTTTGGCTTAACACGTTTCCACCAAAACAATTCCTATCGGCGGAAATACACAAACGGCTTGCTTGCGACGAGGACCTATCGTGCACCCGAAGGCGATTTAAACGGCGAGATATCCTACTTGTGGGACCTCTGGGCCCTGGGCTGCCTATATCTTGAGTTTCTCACTTGGCTTCTTCAAGGCTGGGATGCAGTCGTCGCATTTTCAGAGGAGCGTCGACTCGAAGACCAGTCGCGATACGCAGGAGTTAATGAGCATAAGTTCTTCAATTTAAATGGCATGAAATCATTTGGAGCCTGTCGCAAGGATTCAGTCACCAAGGTAAGGCGCTAATACCAAAGTACATGAGATAGAGGCTTACATCAAAGCTAGAGAATCAACACCTTACATAACCATCCGGAATGTACGGATCTCATACACGACTTTCTCGATGTTATCTCCGAAGATCTTATTCGGGTTCGGCACAACAGGCGCGCTAAATGCGACCGAATCGTCCAGAGACTGGAAGCGATGGAACAGGAATGTTCGAAGGACAACGCCTACTACTCTAAACCACGGCAACGGTTCACCACAAGACCAACATGCGAGTCTGATAAGACCTGTAACCTCACCGCTACAGTCCCAAATGTGGGCCAAAAATATCATCTTGAGAATGCGTACAGAGAGGCTACTAGGTCTAGCAAATCGCCAGGGTTGGACAGCGAGTCGGGGGGTGAAGAAAACTCACTGATGCGAATCAAAAACCAAATCTCCCCCAAAAGATCCTTCCGCGCGTATTGGATTTTCTCGTGTCTTGTTTTCACGGAGATGGTCTTATGTAATCCTCCTATTTTGTGATTTAATTCTGACTCGTTTAGCTAAATTCTATGTACGTGTTGTTAAGTTTCCGGGGTTGAGGGCGGGGTTATTATTAGCATTACGTTAACCGGGCGCTTCCCAGTTGATAACCGCTAAAGTCATAACCCCCTTATTAGGTAGTTTTGAAAGTTGAAGATTACACGACATGGAGCTTTTCGCATACAGATCTACCTAGCTTAAGAAGATATTTTCGAGTTTATTTTGTGACATCAGGTGCTCAACACATACTTCAAGGTCCACGCGAATAGCGAGGCGGTCTAACATGCCTTAAAGCATAATTTGTTGTTACTTTCCTAAAATTTGCAGCGCAAGGAACTTGTATACCTAGAATAGTTAACTTAATTTCACCATAAGAACCCCAGCAATAGCGGTAGGGATAAGGTAAATCGGTACTTTAACTACGAGGGCTCCGTGGTGAAATATAAGACAGCGGCATTATCTATAAGCCTAAGTAGTGTGGGATATAGTCTGCTAAAACTGTGCACGTGGGGACCGAATTCCCTAGAATAGATAGAGTGCAATAGCGCCCCTTACCCCTATACCAAGAGACTCCGTTGCGAGGCCCTTTGAAGTTGCATTACAGTCCATTATTAGACTGCAGAACTTAAAGATCTCTTCGCGCGTATCGATACAAAGTAGTAATATGCCATAAGGGTCACAACGGTAGAAACAACACTGAATGCAATGTAGATCCAGAATAATGATGACACTGTTGATTCCCCGTCCGCTGGTTGCCAGTTGAAGAATGTCATAGAGAATACGGTCTGTTAATAAGTTAGTTCGTTAGTTTCCTCGAAAGATAAAACAATGTAGGCCGAGTAGCTTACAGCAAAAAATGTTCCAGGAAGGAAGACCATTGTTACCAATGCTATGGTTCTCATATGACGAGAGTCCTTGCTCGCTGCCAGAGCCAATAGCACGCTCGTCTCACCTTGAAACTGTGATTTATGGGTTAGTTAATTTGCAATCTTGCCCCGTTTCCTCGACGGATAATAGCTTCTTACCAACTGCGTGGTCATCGTCAAGCCGTCAAACCTTGTCTGGCATTCTCTGATCTTCTCGCCATAATCCTCCAGAATAGTATTAAAGCGCCCGATGATCTTAACGTTGGTCTTTGCCATAATCTCTTGATTAAACAAGAGCTCGCCTATTTTATGTCCACTAATCAAGGAGTCTGTAGAACTTTGGGTGTCGGGGCACTTCTCCAGGCTAGAATCATCCACGGAATCCACCGATGACGAATCCGCGACCTTTTTCCAATCCTCACTAACTTCTATCATAGCTTCAATACCTACCGGACGTACCGCCTCAAGATACTCCTTGTTTAGGGTCCAGGCATGTTCCAGCATTTTGTTTAATTGCTGACTCCAGCTGGTTAAGCCATGCTTCAAATGTAGCATGTCCAGATAAACAGTCCTCCTGTCTTGTCTATTAGGGTTATCTCCTGACTGTTCTTGGCTGATTAAACCTTCCATATCTGATTCGGGTATCATGAACTCGAGCTTGCGAAGTGAAGACTCCAATATAATATGGTGCCTCTGCCTCTCGATCTCTGCAAAAACTCCCGGTAGGAGCAACGGATGTCCCGATTCTCGAATCGCAAGACTGAGTCGCTTAAGGACATAGTTCTTTTGAGAATCTGTACATCCGAAAAGAATTCCAAAACTGAGGTTCTGGTGCGGAAAGTGAGTAACTGTCAAAGCTAGATCATCTCCCCAGGCGTTTGCGGATCTACAGGTGTAAACTTAATGATATTAGTTGTGTCAGTGGACCTAGCAAGATCTGAGAGACGAACCCATGGCTTTGACTTCACAAAGTTCATCTGTCATGAACACCTCTTCGTGGGAGAAAAAAGGCACATCGGCACGATTGATTGCTGGAGAGATAGAACGATGCGTGTAAAACGCCTTTGTTACTCTTGAAAACACATCTCGAGAGAAAGGTAGTATCCTTGTCTGTCGCTGTCCGCCGTGTTCAATAAACTCTTCATCCTCGAAAGCGCTGATTTCACGGCCTATTTGAGAAGTCTTTCCGTCTCCATCACTTCGGTTTGTCGGCGATTTAGAACTCGTTGAGTGTCTATGATACGGCATGCGAGGCGTTATTCTAGCCTAGTGTTAGTAGACAGTGATACGATACGTGTTGGGGAGAGACTAGCAGTAGTACAAGGCCAGAATCTCCATTTCTCTTTGTAACTGATGGTAATTTCTTATTCTATAAATCGTGATCAGCAAAATATAAGTCTCGAAAGGCGATATAATAAATACTTCTTGAATCAGGTTATTCCACTCCTCCTCATCTTTAAATTCTTCTTCGACGAGTTTCTACCGAAAGTTAGCACGTTGGTATTAGACTGAAAAGACATCATTTGCACACCGCCTCGGATTGCAAAAGTTTGATCACTGTGGCCGGAGCTTCAGAATACGCAAATACCCTTCGCAGGTCTCTATTAGTAGGGGGGGTTATGCTATCACTTGTAAATTCCATTGTGATCGATGTCAAATTCCATTGCTATCGATGTTTGAATGATGTGTTGAGTTCAAAGAGTCCCGTTATGCGTTGGGTAGTTGAAGAATATGATATGGCTAGCGCTTCCAGGCGACTCCAGAAATAATACGCAGTGGCTGGCGGGCCGGGCCGATTGGTCTTAATCTTGCCACACGCCACGCATGGAGTGGTCCATTTCCCGAGACCTAAATATATTACTATAGATACTTAAGCCAGCAGTGGAACGTAGCATAAGTATCCGACCACTAACTACTTGATGCATTGATTAAAGTGTCAAAGATCATGAAGGTAGTGAAACTGCTGGCTACATCGAATCCAATAGATGCTTTGCCTGGTGATATTCTGCATTTTCTGTTCTCCAGTATGTTGCTGACCGACGTAGTATCCATATGCATAGCCAGGAAATGCACTAATCGGTACACCGCATCCCTGTAGATTCGGCAACGAGCTGAGATAATATAGCCTAAGTACTACGTACAGTATGCTGATGGGTAAGATTTCCGGAATAACCCTTTATAAAGGGTTGGCTAGGCCCATAGCAGCACTGCTCCACTATATACTTAAGTAGTTGGTGAAAATATGATGGCGTTCCCTGCTTACCGGTACCGCATTATCCGTGAAAATNNTATNNNCCAGTNAGGGGTCAAATCCGGGGATCATGAGGGCGAAGTTAGGCCCGAGCTTTTTTTTTTACGCACTGCCCCNGNATTTTGACCCCTGACTGGACGATATGAATTTGCACGGGTAATGCGGTATCAGTTCATCAACGAAGTCCCTGCAAGCTCTCTAAATGCCTGCTGCCTACTCCACCTGTCAAAGATTTTCCATCGCACTAGGATGTGCATTAAGGACAGGGGCTCCTCGAAACAGTCCCTACAGTATTGCGCTGTCGCGACCTACCCAGTATACCCAGTATCCCAGTATACTCCTATGCTAGGTACTACTACCCCTTCCCTGAAAGGCCCGAGAACTCGGGAGCTAATTTTGCACGTGGTCGAGTCCAGCTTTGGGTCTACCGTTGAAGGCAACGAACCCTTTGAGGAGGCGGCATATACGATCTTCACTCTTGATATGGTAAGGCACGCTGGTGTTGGGCAGCTCTCGAGTGTTGGTAAGCTGCAATGCAACTACAAGGCGGCATGCCGCAGAGACAGCCGCCCAGCTTCTTTCACACGGATCCGAAACAGGTAAGCGTTATAAGCGCGGTCGAGTCAGAGATTAGTTGAGCAAAATTGAACAGGAAAAGAAAGGATATAGAAAAAGAACACGAGAAGGAAACTGGAGACGAATTGAGTCGTATGATTCGCAGCGCAGTCTGATGTATGCAGCTCAAACTGTATCGACCTTGATCAACCAACGTGGCCGAACCTGGAAGAAATTAAGCGCAAACGTGAAGCTTTTCGGCGCGCCGGCTCCGTAGATCAGGGACTCGGAACTTGGCGGGAACGGTTTTCAACGTCACAAACCCAATCAAGTTCCTGATGATTCGGAGCAGAGTCAGACGTCGTTGCCCGGGCTCATTCTCCTCAAGGCGGCAAAATAAACGAGCACATAGGTATTGATTGATCTAGGTAGTCTCGACCGAGTGGCGGACGTAGGTACCACAGTGGAATAAAACTACCTAGGTATACTTGTTGTTGGTTGGTTGGTTGGTTGGTTGGTTGGTTGAGTGATGGGTCAACATAGATAGAGGAGGTCCTTGATATAGAACCCCGTGTCGTTCGGAGCCATGAGATGATTCGAGGCTTGCCGGCTGCACCTATGCTCTACAGTACGCCGCATGTATTGTTGGGGTTCGTGTCTCATCGTGCTGCAATGGGCTATTATCACTATATTCCACGACTAATTAGCTCGTATAAGACATCCGATGGGTTGGATACGGTGATGGCGATGATGGGTGGTAGGGTGCGCACAGGGCCACGGTTCGAGAAAACCAAGCCAGAGTAATAGTCGACGCGGCTAGGGTTGCCTTACCTATCCCAGGCACCTACACCAACTTACACCTTACCTTAGGTACCTATGTAGGTAGTTAGATACGCCGGGACATTTATCACTTGCGCTACCGGTATACATACATACTTACCTACTATAAGCGCCAGCCACCTGGGCCGTCTGAAGCTTTGAGGAGCACAGTGCTTTTACCTGCTGGGTTTTTATTTTAGAAATGTATTTTAGAAATACTACTAGCATATGTAGACTAAGATTGTATTTGAAAATGCATGAAGAACTGGACTGCCGATAATAATCGGCTAGAACCGTACATTACTTTCTTTGGCATGTATGGTACTATATCAATGCAGGCTGGTTGGTGTGCAGGATTACTACAGTACAGTATACCATTGATCTTCTCCATCGACCTAGTTTAGTCTTTGTCGAGATAGTACCCGATGTAACCTACGAGTCTACCTACTAACATGATTATTTACGAAGTACATACATACTACATATTCATATATAGCTTCTCCAAAGTGTAAGTAACCTAACTACTATAATGTACTATAGTTGACGCCTGGCGTTTTGGGGTACATGTAGGTATGTTAGGTACCTAAGGTAAGTACCTAAATTGTTGTTCGTTTTCTCAACATACATAGTACCTACCTACTTACAGTACAACACCTCCATACTCTACCTAGTATCCACCTCTCCGTACTTAGTGTAGCTTAGCTTAGCTACCTTGGTACTTCCACACCTAGGTAAGGTTTTGTAGGCATGTGCTGTAGGTAATGTACCTAGATGTAGGTATTGAAACGGTCCTTTTGTTCCCTTCCAGTCCCGTCTCCAGATGTCTTTCATGCCTACCATGTGCCTACTTTGCCACTATTTCCCCCTTTCCATCTCCTATTCTTTTTGCCATTCTTCGGTTACGTCCCCTTGCAAAAGGACTGTGAAAAAACTACTTGCCAATCTTCCCCCCGTTCACACACGATCTCGGGCCAGGCTGTGGCTTATCTATCTGGGCGAGGCGGCTCACGACCCCTGCTCAGGCCCTAGAATCGATTAAGGCCTTCTAGAAGGCTAAACCCACTTGCAAATTTCCCCTAGTCGTCCAGCATAACACATCATTTAATTGCTTGAATTGCCTGAGACGCGTCTAATTCATGCAAAACCTCATCTTGGAATATCCCACTTTCAGCTCGCAAACTCATATGCTATAAGCGTCTCCCGCTACGCTACAATTAGCCTCGAGGCTCCATCGCATTGGATTGCGCAATAACAGAAGCCTCGAAAAAGACAAGGGTCACGGGTCCTTCCACCGTGCCGGGCTCATTGTCCGACGTGGCTCGACACTCGTTGACCTTCAAGCGCCATCATGCCTGGGATCGCCGTCTCCGATGATGCGGGGGGAGAGAGGACTGCTGGTTAGTTGTCGCCATGCCGGTAACCTCTCTCCTCTCTTCGTTGACCCAGCGCCTCGTCGCCTAAGCCCCATCCAGCATCGACCGCCGACCTCCTTTGCCAGCGACGCGCCGAGGCGTAGGGGCGTCTCGGGAATTGTGGAATCTCTCTTCCACCCCTTCCACCTAGGTAAGGAGCGAGTTGTACTTCTCAACCACGTTGTAGAAACATGTTGCTGCGTGTCTTGGCCTATCCCGGTACGTATCTCTCCCTGCACCGCATATCTCGGCGCCTCTGCGTGCTAGCCTAGATCGCTCTTGATTTCATTTGAGATTCTAGCTCACACCAAAACTACTTAGGCTTCATTCAGTAAAGCAATTAGTCGGCTCTAGTAGCCTTGAAACGCACCGCGCGCGCCTGTTTACACAGGGCAAATTTGCCTAGCTAGTGGACTAGTTAGTGTGGTTCGAGGACGACTATGTAGATTCCCCTGCCTTGCGCCTTTCTTGTTCGGCAATCTACCTAGCATAACCTGGGGCTACTTGCAACCTTGCTGTTCCCACTGCCCTATGGCATGTCAGCATCGTAGGTAGCTCTGCTTTCCTTATTATAACCACCCTAGTCTCAACTATATCCCTCCCAGTGGAGAGGTGTGAACGGCCCAACTCCCCGATACTTGCTTGTTTCTCATTTGCTTTCCAGCAACCGGCCTTTGTTGCGCCACCCATCAACCGGCAGTCTGACCTTCAGGGATTGTCATCGCCTTGGCTTTCCTAAGCAGCGTGTCAAGCAGGGACCTGGTTGCTATGAGTTGAGGTGTGGGACACCTGTATTATTGCTTGTCATGCTCTCTACACGTACTGCCCAACCGCATGGTTGCGGCTTGTTTCAGCTTTTCTCTCTTCCCTCCGTAGTCTTGCTTTGTCTTCGTCCACGCCATTCTCTAAACTCGAGACTCGTCGGACCACATTTGGCCCACCGAGATTAGCTTAAATACAACCTTGTAAGCCTGGGTCGTGGCGCTTGACTCTATTCGTGTTCCCCTGGTCTCCAAAGACCCTACCGGTTCTACCCTGAGCTCGATCCGCCGTGCTGGTCGTCCGCCCCTAGTTGCATCATCACCTTCCTGCCGGGGTTTTGTCTCGTTTCTATATTGGGCCAGGCAGACCATGGCATAAGATCCCCAAATTATGCTACCGTCATTGTCGGCCCAGGTACGCGAACTACACGCCCGTTCAGGAACTATACTTGTCTCGCACAGATCCAATCCGGTCAAGTGCTTTGACATTTGGATGAAAGTGACTTAGTCCAGGTGCTCGCCTGTCAATCCTAACCGCATCCTAGACTAGGATGGTAACCAAGAGGGAAATCAGACGATATAATGCAGACCGTTGCCCGCGTGCCCTAGTATTCTCTGACGTTTTGTCACCATATAATAGAGCACTTAAGCAAAACAAGAAAAGAGGGCTGATCCCCATACTCGAGAACTTTGGCAGCGAAATACTAAACTGTCCTTGAACGAACCGCGTCGAGCCTGTCTTCCTTAAAATTTATTTTATTATTTTCCTTCGGCTGATAGAGCCCTATCATCCCAAGACACCAACACCAATCCCACAGCATCCCATATCTAAAACCCAGATCTAAGAGAGTCGCCTCGCGCCAACACATGTACTCGGTTGCTGGGCGCGCAATACATCACCCAATCTCTAGTTCGAAGGCGAACGAGCACGACGTCCGCCCTCCTCGAGACAAGCGCCAAACGCCCTTTTGGGTTACAGCTACCCGCGCATCAGAAACCCCGAGGGGTTTCTATTCTCCAGATTCTCTCCGTCCAGAGTCCGGCGACCGTTCAGAGCGGTTCGCTCTGGCGGGACCCATGCATCGAGGACACGCTGGCGGGCAACTATCGAGTAGGACCAGACTATCATGTCGAATACTCTCCACAAGAGTCGCATCCGGGGGAGCAAAGCCAAACTCCGCACGCATACGATTCACACCACCATCATCGGGCTAATCCAATGCAGCAACATACAGGCCACGGCGGCTTACATGAGCAGTCTTCCTCGCACTCTCATCACACCATGTCGCAACACCACCCCGCCCACCACCATCACCACCAAATCTTGATGGATCCGGGGCATCTCGGGGGGCATCCGACCGCCCGGCATATGGGCCATCAGCCTCCGCACTATGGCGCAGGTCCTTCACCTCATACCGTCGTCGGGACGCCATTGTACCCATCCTTGACACCGACTCAGCCACACAGCGCAGGCTCGAAACGTCCACGTCCGGACGACCTGGATCTCTCTGTTCCTGGCATTCCTGACCTTGAGCAAGGTGACCTTGACCCGATGCAGCAGTCTTCTATGGGAGCCGCCTACGCGCAGGCGGCTGCCACGACAGCGCCGACCCACCATCATCATAGGCTCCCCGATCAAGGGCCCCCATCCAAAATGTTGAGGCGCGAAGGAGAAGGAAACATGGGTAGTGGGATGGGCGGCGCACCAAGCGTGGTAGGGCAAGTTGGAATGCCAGCACCTGCACCTCGACCCAGGGGCCCGAAATTAAAATTTACACCCGAGGACGATGCGCTGCTCATCGACTTGAAGGAGAACAAGAGCTTGACTTGGAAGCAAATAGCAGACTTTTTTCCTGGGCGTCTTCGGGAACTCTCCAGGTACGATACTGCACGAAACTGAAAGCGAAGACAACCCAATGGACAGACGAAACAGTAAGTCTTCTCAATAAGAGCCGTCTATTTCCGCCCAACAGAAATTGCTTGGATACTAATGTAGGAGCACACAGGACCAAAAACTCCGAACGGCGCTTCAAGACTATGAAAACGAAAAATGGCGTTACGTCTCAAACAAGGTTGGGCCGGGGTTTACTCCCCAAGCATGTCGCGAGCGAGCTGCGCAGTTATCCGGGGAGATGCCAGAAGAGGTGGGAGCAGAGGAGGGCTTATAGCAATCAGAGTCCCCGCCAGGCGCTTCTGTTCCTGCGTCTGGGGACATGATCTATCCTCAGCAGCTGAAGAGGTAGCAACAAACTGGATCCGAACTATTTACTTATCTGATCCCACCTATCGACAAAACTCGACCTAATGTCTGGCTTCAGCTGAGCGAACAGCGCATATCCGCAACCTATAATGATCTCGAGAGCAGTTTAATCACGAACGCCGACCTTCGATCGGCAAGCCAGCATTCTAACTAGCCGCTGCCCATAAGACCACCTATTATATAATTCCCACGAGTAAGGCGTTTGGAGCCGGCCAGCAAGCTCTCGAACTCTTACTTCCGCACTCGTTGTACAACAGTTCTGGTAGTGATGAGCAAACGGCTTGGTACATACTTTATATTTCGCGGTATATAAGGCGGTAACTTGGTTAGAGGTGGCCACAACACGCTACGACGCCTACGTTCTTCTTCTACATTATTATTTTTTTGATGACACGGTGGATATTAGACAAATGATGGAGACGAAACGAAAATGGTTTTATTTAATCGGCGTTTACTATCTCTTTGGCCCAATAACCTACAGTACATAATCCATGCGTCTGGGACGTCACATAAACATCATCCCTCTCTTTTGTCTTGGTTCTTTTACTTCATTTCATGACTCGTTGGTTGATTGGTGAGTTGGCATGGGCAAGCAGACGCAGACTACTTCGCAGATCTCTCAAGAGATGGTTGGGTCCTTTTTTTTTTTTTTTGTTTTTTTGCATTGTAACAGAGGTTGCAGGTAGATTGGGAAAGAAAATTCCTATGTATTCTAATAGCGGTAGCTGGACGCGAAGGAAAGATACCCCTCCAGCGATGATGATAACGGAAGCGAAGAGTATGCTGGGTAATGGCAGTCAACAGGGGAAGTGGCCGACAGAGCATACAGCATACGAGAGCAATCTGGTCTGATGCAGGTATCATCAAATTACAGGCGATGAAAATTCAGCGAAGCGTTTCAGGCAAAATATGTGTCTTGGAGGGTTTACGTGGGAAACAAGTTGAACGATAAGATGACAGAGAAGGGGTCGGTAGGTCTACGCGCAAATTCAAAGAGATCATCGCAAGCCAATTTCGATCCAGCCAGAATCTCGTATGAGGAACTCGGGAGGAACTGGCACTCTTGAAAGGTGCTTATTTGTCACGCTTGCCTCCGTACGCAAAGCTTCCGTATCGACTGTCTACTATAACCCACGGATTCTGATATATCGAAGGGTGAGTTTTCCAAGTCAACACGGAAGCATTCTACTGGGTGAATAGACGCCGTGAAGAATCATGGTGTACTCCTCTACCCATAAAGAAGATATGATTACCCGCTACTACATGGCAAGAGTGCCGGGCATAACGCTGGGCCAGCCCCAGCCTCGTCCAAGTGCCAAGTCCCTATACAGTATTGATTGTTTTTCCATTGTGCCGATAATGCTCGTCAGATACGGTACGTCTGGCAATTTCGACCTTTCGTTTCTGGGTAGTTATAGCGGCGGTATTATTAACCATCAGCCACTCGACTTCAGTTTTGCCAGGCAAAGACCCTTGCAGTCTGTAATAGCCCAGGGATCAATGACGGTATGTTACAAAAATTTCTATGCGATAGAAAGCAAAGGGTTCAATTGGCCGAAACGAGCTTCCGCTTCAACTTGCTAGTCGCCGCAGGATATTGAGAACGGGACACAAAAACGTGGAGGCGGGACTGGGGCAAGCAGGTCTCTGACCTGGCCACCGTTGAGATCTATCCCTTGGCTGCAGGACGGACACAAGGGCTTGTTTCCTGTTCACAAGATCTTGCTACCTAGTTCTGCACAAAGAGCGGGCTTAGGCAGTGCCGCGTGAAAATGCGCGTATGCGCTGTCATCGTCACACGCTTAATACCGTTCTATTATAGCCTGAATCCACCGGTCCCTCAAGCAGCCACAGTAACCGACTCAAGTGGTATTCTTTTTGTTACTTGTGTTCACCACGGCGGTAACTACAGTAAGTAACCACCCCCCCCCCCCCCTGGTTGGGCCAGCGGGCCGCAGAGCAGAAAAGAAACGAAGAAAAGAGAGCCGAGGGTCTACCTACCACGGATCGGAGAATTCAGGACACGGCAAGTATCTAGTGTAGTATATAGATATCCTGACCTTGCAACGACCCAGGGACAAGCCTTCCTGCTGTTGGGTACGATGGGGGTCTCCATTTCCTTGTCTGGTAACCCTAGCCTTGCCCCGGGGATTTTTCGATCGAGCTAACTACCGATTCGAGTTTGTTTCGTTGCCTATCTATGTACAGTAGAGTGGGGGACAGCTGGATCCCGTCCCTTATATTTAATAGTATATATGTTGAACGGTATCGCTGCCGAGTCAACCGAATGTTTTTTTCACGACGTGTGCAAAGGAACTTGTCCCGTTGACTACGAAATTATAGAAACCCATTCAATCGACTCTCTCGCCCATGGCGCTGAAACGGCTGCAGTCATCAACAGCGGTAACATTCGCTAGCATTCTAGGACTACAACCGCGTGTCCGGTGACAAAGAAGTCAGGGAACCCAGGGCGAGAGAGAGAGATTACCCACCTCAGGTCCTCACCGCGTATGTTCGCAGCAGCAACGACTAGTGCGATCTAGTGTTTTGCTTTCTTGGTTAAGCCTAATATTGTTTTGATGTCAGCGAAGGAGAACCGGTAAGTAAACAATGGAGCTTGGAGCTGCAATGCTACCCCAAAAGCATCAGATCACACTCACCCCGGTCACTGGCTATGTTACAGGATCTCAATAGCCCGCTTTCGCGTATTTTTGCCTGTCCGTGACCTCCCCCCCCTCCCCAGAGCGAGACCCCAGAGAGGGACCAAGAACAAAGCCCACAGTGCGAGAATGGTGTGTTATGCGAATCTCGCGAGCGGCAGTGAGAATGCCTACAGTATTGTTTACTTATTTTCCGGGCCTCTTTCCACTTTAGTCAGGTGAGTTTCCTACTGTAGATCTAAGACTACCCATACATGGAGTATACCTGTACCTACATTATACCGGTACACTACGTAGATTTATTGTCTGGGCTTACCCGACCGACTCCCCACCAACCGGCCTTACGGTGAGGGGTCATGCCGTCGAACGGCTGTCGCACCGCATGTCTTGGGGACTTGATGGCGCAATGGGGAATCCCTTACGGCGTAATACCATGCTTGCCGAGGCCAGGTACCCTGCATGGCCAACGGTGGGAGGAGTCTTGGAGGTCCAGACGAACAGGGAACCCGTGTAAGATCCCGTGTACTGTAAGGTCCCGCGGGTCGGTCACTGCGACCAAGTTGTGGCCAGCACACATCCATCACCGAGGTGGCATCTGTTCCCGCTTGCTTGCTTGCCTGCTTTCTCGCTCGCTCGCTTGTTCGCTTGTTCGTTAGGAGAATGGGCCTGCCGGCGTTGGTGTTGGTGTTGGCGTTGGTCTCATTGCATCTCGGAAGGTTCAACCGACCCAGTTTCGAACTTGGATCGCGTGCACAATCTGGCGTGGTTTATCTGCGGCCCAATCTGAATGCTACGAGCTCAGTGGCCTGGACTGGGTTGTGACGCGTGTAACTTCTTCGATCGACCTACTACATACAGTATGTATGTACCTCCTGGTCTGTTTCGAACTATGAGACAACCTTGTTCGATTCACAATGCCTAAGCCACCAGGTACAGGCCTAGACAACTATGCTAGTATACTTACGATCCAGATTAATACTACCTACACTACTGTAGTTGTCGCGATAGCCTTTGCGTTGCTTCACAAGCTAACATATCTAAGCGCCCCCCCCCCCCCCGCTTCCCCTGACCTCGGAAGAGATAATTAGCCCACGCGGTTCCTGGCCAGATGCAAGTATCGTCGGGGGTTCCCAAGCGGGCTAGACAAGACGATCAGCGGTCTGGTAACATGCGACCGCTTCTCCACGTTCATGCCAGATATCCGCAAGCGTTTGGATGACGTGAGGCTCAAAATCTACGGAACCCCATCCGATGTACGACATACACAAACAGATATAATGTGCGTCCTATACTACTTAACAGGTTACATAGCCATGGTTATAGCTGTGTTATCGGGTCATTACATTGTCATCCATACCTTGGACATACCTTGGACCGGGGAAATCTCCTACGAAAGTTTTATTGACACGCGTCTAATTTGTTTATGTCGTTTCCCCAAATGCCGAAGTAGGCTCACTTACTATAATAGGTAAATCATCTGCGAGCAAATGCGACTCTCTCCGCACGGACCGTGATGAATGACTAGATTAGTGTAGGTACTGTGAGTTAACATACGTTACTTATATCTGTGTTATTATCAGCCAACACCACTCGCTTAGACAAGAAACTCAGACCTCGCTGTTGGTTGGCGGTGATAATAATACCAGTAATAAGAATCTGGAGCACATGTTCACGACTAATGCCTTGCGAGTTGCGCCGCGAGTCGAGTCTAGCGAATCATCTAAGCCAATCGGGGATTTTACGACCGTTGTAAACGGCCGAGATACCCATGAAATAACGAAATGAGGTCGGCTGGCTGAGGTGGATCGCGCTATTGACTTGAAAAGGTAACGGTGGGTGGATAAGCAATTTCAACGGCAAGGCTCAAAACGGGAGCATGTAGCTTGGAGAAGGTAAATAGTAGCTTTTCCCTCGACTACCAAGCTTATGACGACTCTAAAAAAGACGCTAATAAAAGAGAATTAATTATATGATAAATTCCTAATCTCCATTGCGTGTTACCATGTACGGGAGGCGCTGGCCGTCATGTGATATTGTGTTGTGATACCACTCTACAGTACTGTCATGTTGCAACGCAGTTACTGTATAGGGCAGAAAAAAAGAAAAAGAAAAAAAGGGAAAGGAAAGGCATTGTGCTTCCTTTAGGTACTGGAAAGACATGCAAAACTCTTCATTGACCCAGACTTAGCATTGGTGCTTTCGTGTAAGCTCCCCATCTACTTGAGAGTAGCGAACACACACATGGTTGTGCTCATGCTGGGGGGGAGGGGGGCAATAAGGCTATGAGGGGGGTGGTAGAAGAAATCTTGGTGGCTTCTGCGCGCTAAACGCTACCATCGCAACTGATCGATTCAACAAGGACTCGACTACAGTACAAGGAGAGACGGGACACGCGCTGTACCGAAGTTACCTGGTGCTTGTCAGTCGCATACACTTCTCACGCTTCACGCGCCTGTCACGCATCCGACACCAATAGCAAGCCGAGCGAGGGAGCGAGCGAGCGAGCAAGCAGGTCACATCAGGGTTGTTGCGAAGTTCACCTATGATCGCGATGGAGCTTATTCGGTACCGTGCCTTATCAGTGCAGGCTCGTTTTGCTGCTCGGATATTGGCTTTCCCAAGCGGTACTAAGGATTAACAGGACTCTGCTATAACCAGATCAGTCGGCCCTGTCAGCAGCCCCTACCTATATCGTTGAGGTATTAATAACACGACAGCCAAAGAGGAACCGCGAGGGAGGGCAATAACGGACGCCGGATAAGCCCAACGCTGGGTGATTGTGCCAAACCCTCTGCACTCACTCCCTTCCCTGCCCTGCCCGAGCTATCCCGCCTACTTGCAGGGGCTGAGTGGATGGTTGGCGCGCATTCGAGACCCGCGTCGACGAGTCGAGAAGAGCGTATCATGTAAAGCACGCCGTGACCTGTCAACATTATGCGAAGAGTTGGCGGTGAGGGGGGGGCGACCTGATGATGCCGTGTGCCATGAGTCGAAACTCTGGATCCGATTTGTAAGTAGCGCGTGACGAGATCCTTTTTGCCATCGAAACGAACGAATCCTACCTACACCGTGCTTCCCACCCCCGGCTTAGCCCTAGGCTCGACTTGCCGGTAGATCATATCAATTTAATGAAGCTCTTATGATGATATTATTGTCCGACAAGCTAATAGCTAGCGAGTGGCGGACTTGAGCTGGGGAGCACATTACGACCTGAATGAACTACATATGAATGATTAGTATCGAATGGGACTGCCGCTCACTCGGGCCGCTAGGGAAATTCAGGTAAAGTCCTGATCGTAGGTCGTTTTGGGTGTGGTGGTGCTCGTATATGCCCAGGTAGTTATATGGTCCATTGGAGTCGGTCGTAATAATAACCAAGCAACCATAGACGGCACATTCCGTCGATCAACAACGCCTCTGCTTAACCCCGTGATGTTAGAAGCAGAAGAGATAGGCTTTAACCTTATCACAATGATATCCTTTCCATATATCCGTTGCAAACCCGAGATCGCATCAGTATGTATGTACTTTGTTACAATCTAGACGGGCGATGGATGTCAATTATGTTTAAGCTCGGTAAATTGTCTGGCTTTAGGCTCCTGGGTGTCTTAACCCCTCGAAATCTAACGTCAGCACTTATTAGGGTCTTATGAGTACCTATGAACAGTGAGTTAGGTCTAGAAATGTAGGGTAGAGTCTACAATCACTACTATACTAAGCCTTACCTTCCAGACAAATAATGATCATGAAGTGTACTTAAGCAATTATAAGGTCTAGTCAGTAATGGGTTCTCAATGCATGGTGATATCTACAGTTATATACCATGTCAATAACTTTCTATTCCTCTGTTTTCTGGTTGTGATCGAAATAGTACCCCTATAGATAAAGGCCTACAGTATATGAATAGGGGGGCGAGATTTAGGGACCTTAGCAGGCTAGATACGACTGGATAGAAACTAAAGAGTATGGTCAGCTCGTGAGGGGAACTAACTGTAGGTGCTGCAGTATGATCACTATTAACACGGGGGATATTGTGTTCTTGCCTAAGACAGCGGTTTATTCTATATAATTGATACAATAATATTCTGTCGATAGGGACTATTGATATTAGTAGAACTATAAACTGTCATATCGCGAGAGTAACAATAATTATAGAAGACGCAATTCTTCTTACGTACCTAGGCAATAGATGCCTAGCATAAAACTGACTAACTGGCTGTTATGTAGATCCTAGGTAGACACCTCTAATAGTATATCGCCCTGACTTGCGACGGGAGTCGGGTGACATGCCTTTCTCTTGCTTCTATAGGCTACGAAATTGATGACGGACGAAACGTAGAGGTTTATCATATATGATACCTGCACCTCTGCAAGCTCTATTTCGTATTTCGTTGTATGAAGCAACATGACCTACTGAAACTCGCTCTGGAGAAAACCCTCGCATTTAGCAATGATTTTCCAGTAGAAGTCTTGCGCAAAGTTCACCCCTCGTGAGCGCAGCCTGGCCCTTTACCAACGTGACGAGGTTCTCATGTGTTGGTAACTGAAGCCCCCCCTTAAGAAGTTTTGCCGTGTCTATCAGCCAACCATTGAAGTCATCGATCTCTGTCGGTTTACCTGCACGCACATCCTGGAGCATGGAGCTCGTGTTCGCACTAACCTTTGCGCCAACATCGAGAACCATTCTGCGAAGCCGTGGGAAGGAAAACCGCTCCAAGAGCTGTTCACGACTAGCCCCTAGCGACGACGCGATTACTGGATTACTCGAAGTCGCTTCTTGGCTCGGCGACTCGGAGGCTATGATTTCATCACTCGCCGGGTCTCGGATTAGCGCTTCGAGCGTCCTACTAGCCTCACTCAGGAGCTTATCAATAGCCAAAGGTAAAGCGTCATCTCGGGCTACGAAAAGCTCGCCATTTTTGCAGCGCAGGACCGCAGTCAGCGGGTTAATGGTGGCGTTGACGACCAGCTTCTCAAGCTGTGCAACCCACAGCTCCTTTCTCGAAACCTGCCGCGCATCCAAATCTGGCGCACTCGCAATCTGTCGCATGAGATACCCCGTCTGCTCCTCATCCATGACACGACTTTGCATCACGGGCCCGACCAATGCGTTCGCTGGTGAGGCATGAATGCTCTTGAATGGGCCTTGAGACGTGACGCCGTGCGTCGTCACACACGCGATCCAATTCGGACTTGTTCCGTCCGGGAACCTCGCCCGCACATAGGTGTCCCCGGCTGGTGGCCAGAGCTTGCACATTCCGTTCTGCGCAAACGCGACCGTGGAATTGCTGCCTAGGTATCGACGAACCCTGTCGATCTGCGGCAGCGCATCCGACGCCTTTGTCGCGACGATGAGGTTGCTGATGCTGCGCCCAGTGGCCACCTCGGACGTGGGCCCCCCAGACGGCGCCGCGTCCGTCCACCACTCGATATCGAAGTCGGCGTTTGTATGCGCCTGGCCGTAGCGCGTGAGCTCGAGGCCGGGCTCCGCGACCCAACGCTCGAGGAGTTCCTTCCGGTGCACCACGAGCGTTATAGGCGGGCGATTGACGATCTTGGAGAGACACATTGCATAGAGTCTCCCAATATTACCGACACCGAGGATGTATATTCTCCGGCCATCATCATTATCATCACGGCCGTAGATTCCACTTCGCACTCCGCCTCCTCCAGACAGATTATGTGGCGTCCACGCGTACAGCTTTGGCGGTTTGGTATCCTCCTCTATGATGCGCCGCAGCCATTCCGCGGAGGTCTCTCGTGGATTTCTTGCGCTCTGCATTGGACCCGATGAATATAAAAGCCGTAAATGAGTATTGTGAACCCCTATGAATTGATGCCGCAGAGTAGAAACAGGCGTCATTGACAACCCCGCGACACGCATGATGCTATCTATCGAGACGACATCCGATTCACTCCAGTTCTCAAAGTGCGAGGAATGTGCCCATGAACCGCTCACATCCGGCTAATGAACATCTAGGAGGCGAATTTGTTTGTCGTGATATGCATTCGCCGATTCCTACGCCATTGATTTGAAGGGCGCATGTTGATAGGTTGTAGACGCTATGAGTCGCAAAGTGAGTGCTCTGGGAGGAACTCTCTGGCGGTAAAACCTCGGGCACGTCCGTACCTGGTAGTAAGTGATAGGAACTACCATCCGTATCTGAACTCTTTTCAAGAATACCTAGGCAAAAGGCATGAAATGATAGTGAAAGGAAAGATATACGATTTAATGATTGATATAACATTGTGAACTTAGGAGTGCCAACTACCAGACAGTCAAGAGACACATTGTATTTCCACTCTCCTCTTATAAGTAAACTACGAGAAGAGCGCTTTATTTAACCTTAGCATGAGGCAGGTATGAGAGTAGGACTCAATTCTTGAATACCCGACCGTTCAAACCTAGCATAAAGCACGACGAACAAACATTCAGAGTATACTTGCTTGAGTATGTTTAGGAAACCAAAATAACCATCTGTAGTCTATTTTCAGCTGTTCATCTCCACCATCCATCCCACAGCTCTCAACTAAACAAATTCGCAAAACCCCCCACGGACGGAGAAACCAAAAGATCCGCATCGCATCAGTATCTAGGTATTCATCTCCCTCCCACCCTATCATCCTTATAAGCAAACAGAGGACAAAAATGAAAAGGCTCGGAAACAAACGACTCCGCTGCAAGAACAATCTATCGCGTATCTATCCATTCGCCGGAACAGGGCAACGGGGGGACCGTTATCTAGATCACTCTCTTTACCCGCCCGCGAAGCGTAGTTCCGTCGATTTATTTTACCCGCGAAATAGAATTTTCAAGGGGGGGGAAGAAAGAAAGAAAGAACGAACGAAAGGGAAACGAGAGAGTTCGTCCGCAGATCGCGAATAGATTGCCCTTCTCACTAATACCTGACAATGCAAACCCCGGCGGCGCAGAGGGACCGGGGGACACTGGAATCTATATTGCGTTTCCATATGGACGGGTGGGATGGATGCGGGATGAGTAGACGCTGATACAAAAGCCGTAGTTCTCGCAGCCAGTCGAACACGTCCTCGTTCACTCACTCACTCACTCACTCACTCACTCACTCACTGGCAGCACCTCGTATCCGCGGCGAAAGAATCTATAAAGCGAAGCGATCGCCACCAAACGCAGACCAATCGCGCGACAAAAAGCACACGAGTCGATTTCTCAGAAGGGAAAAAAATGCTCTCGACACTGATCCAACTCGCGTCCCTCGCGGCCCTGGTACAGGGGCACGGGTACATCTCGTCGCCGGCGATGCGGATGCCGGGGGACGCGACGAAGGCGGCGTGCGGGGGCAGCGTGGTGGCCGACATCGTGCGGGACAAGACGTCGCACGTGGAGGGGCTTCCGGAGCTCGCGGCCAAGGACGCGGGCTACCAGTCAGTCTCCTGGAGTCATTATTTTCCCCTTTTGGCAGGTTTCGGGCCTCATTGCTCCTGCATGCTCCCGAAACATGAGCTGAAATCCTACCCCTTTCGGTAATTACTAACTCCAGTGTGTAAACAGCGCGTCGCAGTGCAACCTGTGGCTGTGTCGCGGCGTGCAGTTCGGCGACAACGCGGCCAACGTGCAGGCCTACGCGCCGGGCCAGGTCGTCGAGGTCAAGATCGCCCTCACCATCCCCCACGTCGGCAGCGCCAACGTCTCCGTCATCGAAACCAAGACCAACGCCGTCCTCGGCCAGCCCCTCCTCTCCTGGCCCGCCGGCTACGCCGACGAGAAGCAGTTCTACGGCAAGACGCTGCCCGCCAACCAGACCGACTTCAACATCACGATCCCCACGACGCTGGGTGGCAAGTGCGCTACGGCTGGAGATTGCGTAAGTTGCTTTGTTTTTTCAAACTGACTGGTTCGTGCGAGGTAGGCTATGTACTGACAGAAATGTTTGTTGTAGGTGATCCAGTGGTGGTGGTATGGTACGGGGGCAAGACAAACCTACGAATCCTGTATCGATTTCACAGTTGCCGAGGCCTAGATGCTATGAGCGAATCGAGTTTCGGGAAGATGAGGTTAGATATTTTTCGAGGCGTCATGTTCCCTGTGGTTTGATTCGCCATGACGAGAGATGAGTGAGGACTCTCCCCGAGTATCCACACATTTCAATGTAGATATAGTTGAAACATACTAAACATTGATGGAACGCGATAAAATCAAGTATACAAAGTGTATATATTCCCGAACGGGGCTCATCATCCCTCAGACACGCCCACCCCCAATTCCGGATTCCGCGTATCTAGCACTACATATCGTTCGAAATATATTGAGTGTGTCGTAGACTTTTTGTTTCAATACCCAAGCAGCTGGTTGTAGCCTTCATCATTATACAGTATCTTTACCCAAGTCGCCGTGTCGTTTAGTAGGGAGGGTTAGATCCCATAGAAGGACCCATAGGAGGACCCATAGGGGGACCCATAGGAGGGTAGTCTTCGGGTCGCGGGGGTTGGGGGGGAGGGCCCATAGAAGTAGGGCGGCCATCACCGAAGTGCTTCTTGCGAAGAGCGGCGAGCCTCTTCTTCTTTGTGATAGTATTGATATACGTACCAATGACGAAGGCGACGAAGTTGAAGAAAGGCATCCAAGCGAATTCGGGCAAGAACTGTTGAGCAAAGGCCAGGCAAATGGGCGACGTGACCCAGGAGACCTTCATCACTTTCATGAAGCCTACACGGACGGTAGCCCGGACTTGATGGTACGTTCGGGCCCCAGCAATGAGGGCCATAGCCACAAGATAGACAGAATTCTGGATCGGCGCAATCTGCAAAAGAGTTCGCGTTAGTGCGCGAACCCCGATATAGAGGGGGAGGGGACCGGGCACATACCACTAGGTTGCTGACGAGAATTTGCACGATCTTAGCCCGCAGACTTGTGCGGCCCTTGAAGGCCTTCTGTAGCAACCAGATCAAGAAATGACCCAGCGGCGCACTGACGAGTGCGCCGTATGCGGCCATCTTGGGTACTCGTGAGGTGAAGTAGTTACCATGCTTGTTGCGGTCTTTAGCGAGCCACGAGGCAAGGAACTCCTGGAGACCAGCGAGAGTTCCGGACGTGAGCATCTTTGTGCGCAGCGGGTTCTTCTCGAGCTCATTGATGTACGCCTGCATTGCCGAGATTAGCTCGGCGCTCAAGATGCCACCATAATCAAGCGCGACAGCAGGGGAATTGGGGTATACATACCATCAAGTAGCCCTTGGTGCCGGCATTCTTCTTTCCACCGGTGATAGCGGTGCCAATAGCCTCGGCGAAGGGATGCTTCCCACTGGTCCCGGGGAGAGGGCCATCGCGAGGAACAGCGCCGGCAGCAGACTTTGCGGCCTTTGCAGCGCCGCCGCCGACGACCTCGGTCACCTGTTGGACCGTGTCCCGCTCGACCTTGAGCGACATGGTCCCAGACAGTCAATCAGTCAATCGCACGGATATCCGGTATAAAAGCTAAGTCAAACGAAGATTAGCGACGCTCTCTCGAAGTCGGCTCGTGCGATCGGATGTGGGCGCTCGTGGAGAGGCCGTGGTGCTGGACCAATGGGTTTGTTTACACGCGGCGTGGTAAGCCTCGGCAATGTTGTTTAGACTACAGCAGCACACAACGAGTCCCCCAGGTGGGCGCCCGAGCAGACAGACGGATGCGGGGAATTGGCAGGAGAGGCTTACGGTCGCGATGCAGAAATCGTCGCCGTCAGATGTGGCGGGGCCAGAAGATCATCAGTCTCGTCGTCGTTCTCGTCGTTGGGAATAATTGGGCGGTGGGTGGAAGGGGGGGAGGTTGGTGGCTCGGCTTGGTTGGCTGGCAGGCTGGTGGCAGAGCAGCAGCACTGAGGACGAGGTTGGGTAAGGTTGGTAAGGTTGCATAGGCGCCAGCCAGATGCGCTAGCCCGCTGTGCTCGGGCGGCCAGTAGGTAGCTAGGTTAGGTAGGTACCTTCGAACTTGGGGCAGGATTGGGGCCCTCCCTCCCTCGCCGCGCGCGACGTGCATTGTGGATCCGCGCAATGTTTAGGGCCAATCCAATCGGTTGCTGCATAACAACAGACCTCCCAAAGCCGTCAGCTCAACCCTTTTTATCAGGTACCCCAGTTTCAGGTTGTCAAATTCTATTGGTTGGCGGGGATGAACTGTCCTACTGTACTGTGGACATGTATGTACATCATATCTAGTACAGTACGTTATATTCTGTACCTTCCTACCCCGACGTCAGGGAAGAACAATACATACATACATACCTACCGGGTTTCTTTGTAATACCTACCTAGGTAGGTACCTCCTACGCTAAGTTGTATCCTTGGATGCTGCTATTACGGTACATTACGGCGCACGCTAATCTAGTATTGTACCTCGGTAGGTAGTTCAATGTTGCTCAGAGGAGCCGCATGTTACATGGTGACAGGACAAGTAGTTTCAACTACATCGTATTTTTCATTGACTTACCTATATACAACACATACCAAACGTATCTAATCTTTTGCCCCTTAACATCACTGCAGAAAGATTAAATCTGGTCACGTTTTAGTTATTAGACCTATTTATGTCCATTACTCTTAATATTACACGTTGGGTAGGTAGGTTATGCTAGTATTTGTTGAATTGATCTTACCTACCTAAGGTACATATAGGTAAGTATGGATGCATAGATGGTCCTGGTTGCGCTGGCCTCGAGCACGGTTTTTGAAATAAACTACTAAGGTAGTAAGGTTGAACAGTCTAGTACGAGTTCCTGTTTCTTAAAACTCGAATTAAGGTGATTATTCAAACTCTAAGGGGGCAGAGAATGGTCCGTCGAGGGTTACACTGCGCAACTAGCAGCTTTCATATCAACAACACATGAGATACATGTAGGCTAACTAACTACATGTAGGTACCTGCTAATGGTGCTAATCGCGTCGCCTCAGCATCGGTATCCAGCAAAAAACATATTACAGTACTACCTATTCCATATCATACCGCAGATCACGGCCACGCATTTCTTCTCCTCGGCCGACCGCGCAAGTCTGATCTGCCATCGCGTTACGTTGCCGCTCGCTGCAGTCAAAGTACAAACACCACAACTGAAACTTTTGTTTAGCATAACCTTAAAAGTGCGATTGCTGGTCTGCACCGGGGTATGATAACATGGCGATGCCAGTTGGCCACCAAGCTATGGGACTGTCCAGCGACGCAGACTCGGCCGCGCCCGCACCGGCACCGGTTTCGGGCATTTCGACCTACCGGCCCGCGACCTTTGCACCAAAATGCACGCATCTCACCATGGCTCGTTCATATAAACCTGGCGCTCTGTGCTCCAATTGCAAGCGGCCGAGCCAGTAGGGATGGCTTTACGTCTGCACACAGGACCGCGAACTCTTGATCGCCGACTGGATAGAGAAGAACAAGGACCTCGTGGTAAGCATACCCCTGGGTTTTGTGAACTTAACCAAGCTAATACCCAACTTAAACCCACCAGGCGAGCCTTGACTGCCTTGTAGGTGTCTTTAGCCGTGCGGTTAAGCCAGGTCGTCGAGGTCCGGAGAGAAGGGCGAATTGGCTCAGCTTCTTTGAAGAAGTCACCGCTGAACAGATGCAATCGTATTCGCCTGCTCAAGTCAAAACTATACTACGGCAGAGAGAGAATGTAGGAGATACCTAGTCTAGATGCCTCGCAAAACCAAACTAACTGAAGTACGGTAGTTGTCGAGTGTTCTCTCAAAGCAGACCTCCGGTGGCCCACACGACTTACAAGTGTACCATCCATCTGGAAGCTGTGGCGGACACCAATCGACTTCTCCATCTGGGTCTGGTCGTCCGGCAAATGCGAAGCCTTGGGTCCCCCATGCCAAGGAAGAATGCCAGACACAGTGTTGCCATCCTTGTCGCCCTAGTTTCGCGGGGCGCTCATTCTTGAGCTTGAATGCAATCGTCAATGGTGATATTCCCCCAACTGCTGCCACCGGCTTTGGGTTCGATGCAATGGGAACTTGGCCTATAGCTGATGCGAGAATCGTGAGATATATTGGACTACGACCAGTTCCACTTCCACGGGTACAGCATTCAGATATTTCAACATTTATGCAAGTTACTAACCGTGTCTAGCGCCAGGACCAATCGCATACAGAGATATCGTCATGTAGTTCGCTATCCGTCTTAGATTTATCGGATATCATCGGTGACGTGTTAGACGATGAAAAATTGGAAGTGGAATGGGAAGAGGGTACTACTTGTGACAGTGCCCCTTCGACGCCATCAGACTCGGAAACTACGGGTTTTGGCGAGGGCCCCTTGGAAGTCTGCGACGGCGTTGCGGTACTGGAGGAGAGTGTTGAGTTGGGGGTCCCGGACGTCATTACTCAGGTGTGTAAGGAATAAAGCTTTACCATTCCGTTGGTGTTGGCTACTGTGCAGTTGGAGATGCAGGCAAAGCTTGCTTGATAGGGTATGTCTTGGCGCGGGATTTAAGCAAGAGAGCTGGGCATTGTCACAACTTTGTATGAAGAAGTTGTGTACGCTTCATTCAGATAGGATCGTTTATAAAGCTCTAGGTTGTAATTGCTTAGTTGTTGACAAATCCGAGCTCGCTGGTTGGCTAAGTGTTTGTTCATGTTCCTCAGAGCTTGCTACCTATGTAAGTAGGTACATAGGTATGTAAGCACTGTGTGCGGTACCACCGAGAATAACCCTCGCCATTCCCAAATCGGCGCTTGACATCATCCCACCCGTTGAAATAATTTGTTTTGCTTAGAAACACAACACAACGCCACGTCTTTTGTGATTTACTTACCAGCCACAGAGATGCCCCCCGTTACGGTGCGCAAACGCACCCTCGACTGCGAAGCTGTTCGTGCAGCTCTGCGCGCGGAGCTCAAGCTCCGTTCTCGACGTCCTGCTCCCGCCGAGAACGCAAGCGCGAGCCCTCTCTATCAGTGTAGCTCGGAACAGTGCCGCGAGAACGCCCATATCGAGCCGGTTGGGCGCAGCTGTCCATGCGCGATCACAAGTTTCCGCAAGCGGCAGAAGAACGTTTACAGTCTCCAGGTCATTAGCCAAGACCCTCGCCATCCACAACCCGCAGACCGACGAGGATGGGAATGACATGCTCTTGGAGATCACGCCCCGCGCGGCCAACGTACGTGGGACCTTTGCTTCCAACGCCACTCACCCACCCCCTTTGCTGGAGCGACGAATTAGCTGACCAATGACCAATGCAACACAACAGCGCCTCTCCCAGATCATGTCCAAGGACAAGAACCCGTATCTCGCGCTGCGCATCCAGGTCGAGTCGGGAGGATGCCACGGGTTCCAGTACCTCATGTCGCTGACGACACTACCCTCGACCGGCACATCCCCACTTGAACCAGAGCAAGTAGCCGAGGAGGTGACTCCCTCGACGACGACGTCGAGTGCGCCCTCGCCGCCGGAATTGGACGAGGACGACACCATCTTCGCCTTCTCTCCAGACGATGACGCTAGGGAGACCTCGGGATCATCCCCGCCCCTCACGAGCCCCAAGATTGTTTTAGACCTGCCGAGTCTTGAGCTCTTGAAGGGCAGCAAGGTCGACTACACCATGGAGCTGATCGGCAGCCAGTTCAAGATCGTCGACAACCCCCTGGCGACCAGCAGCTGCGGGTGCGGAACAAGTTTCGACATCAAAGTATAACCAGCACTAGACTAGACATCACACTAAAGCCTTCTTTTTTTAATCGTCTTTCGATATGTGGACAATCCGATTCCGCTTTGCTTAACAACGGACTTTGTAGAAGAGCGCTCTTTGACATAAACGGGGTACACACTAGACCATCACAGTACGCAAGGCATTCCTTAAGGGTTACATTAAGTTTGATTATCTCACAACGCCTTGGAACTCTGTATATTTACATGAGAAGTATGAGAGGGGATATCGACATAGGAGGCTCGTCCATTAAAGAGGTCGGCTGGTTACAGAGGAAATCGAGGTTTAGTCAGCAGACTCTATATAATACTCTTGACTACGAGGGATTTCAGGAATAAGGCGGCTAAGAGGTGAAGCGGTACCGGAATCTACTCTAGGTGACGCGACTTTTAAACCATTCGGAATCAGTGCACTTCAGATGTCGGTGACAAGATTTGCTAGTTAATATAGCTTAGTTTGAATCGTTGTAGAATTAAGCGATTACTCTAAACACGATTGAACGTTGACCTCTCCCGCGCTTCTATTATGGGTAACCTGTGCCTAAAGAAGTGGTGGTAGATAACATAAACCAACTTGAATGTTTGAATCTCACAAGATATACAAGTGTCAAGCTCAAGTATTTGTGGTAGATGTCTACAGTGCCTGGATGAGAAGGGGCATTGGAGTCTTACAAGGATGTAGCTAGGTTAAACTCGAATTAAACTAGGAGCAAGGTTTGGTGAAATGATCATGGTATTGTTGCAACTAGGCATGAGCGTCTCAGTGCGGCACGAACATCAGGGATGGGGACTGAGAGGTCGTGATCATAACAAATCTTAATTCATTGATAGCTTCCGAAGCCTTTTATAACGCCGCCGCCCATGCAGAAATAATACCCGCCAATACCAGATCCCATAATCCACGAGTTCAAGTCAAATCTCTTAGTTCATTTGTCGGATCAGAGAGTTGATCTTCTCTTCGCGGTTGCCCAGGTCACCACCCTCAATGAAGTGCTTGAATTTTCTAGGGCGGAAGCCACCGTTGGGGTTGCTGAGCTTGAAGGGCCAAAGGAAGTTGGAGGCCTGCTTGAAGTTGGGGCCGACAGTGATGATCTCGTGAACGAGATCCTCCATGCAGATGATACCGTACTTGCCGAGGCTCTCCTCGATGATGGCATTGTCGGTCAAGGGAATGCGCTGCTTGTTGACCTTGCCGTACCCGCGCTTGTAGATGAGCTCCTTCACGCTCTTGAGGTTGGGGTAACCGTAGGCAACCCAGGGCTCGACGATCTTGATCATCTCAGCGGTAGCCTTGGTGACACGGACGAAGACACCGTTGTTGATCTGGAGAAGACGGAGGAGCTGGAGGATCTTGCGGGGCTTGGGGGCAATCTTGTTGATACCCTTAATGCGGATGACGAAGATCAACTTCTCCTCGGCAGGGACGTGGAAGCTGCCTTCCTGCTTGGCAATGCGGTTGAGGCGGACCTTCTCGCGCTCGGCATCACGGTACTCATTGACGTACTTCTCAGCACGCTTGAAGATGACACCACGCTTCTCCTTGTTGGCCTAAGGAGAAATCATGTTAATATAGATGTCACTGTTACCAACGAAACATTAAGGTGTATTTCTCCTCGTCAATCAGACCCGAAAGATGGTTAATTTTGCAACAGCATTGACTTTGTCTAGTCGCAAAGGGTTTTATACATCACACAACGCTCCCCGGCATAGCACCACGTAAGGTGAGAAAAGTGTACGAACCTTCTTCTTCTGCTCAAGCTCAGCAGTCCTCTCGGCGCGAGCCTTCTCCTGGCTCTTGCGCTTCTTGAGCAGGGTCTCAGGGACCAGGACCTGGTCCTGAGTGGGGACGGAACTGTTGATTCAGATTAGTACATAGTCCACAGCATACATGGCGACATGTATGAGAAGAGCGCCGGTTGGAGAATTGCCAAATGTGTGCGACATTCTCAGCGGTGGCTAACTCGAGCGAATGAATTTAATCGGTGAGATATCTGCGGAATATGGCTGTCACGACATCATAGATGCAAGGACAGGTGATTCCCGACATTTCCCTCATCCGACAACACCTCGGAACAAAGTCCAAGACACGATGCACACGACGAAACCAAGGTTCTGATAGGTAAGACAAAGCCTGCCCTGTTAGAAGCCTTGGTATGCGTGGCAGCTAAATTTAAGAGAGAAGGACGAGGCCTTCAACTCCAACGCCCCAAGCAACATCTCTCAGTCTGCAAGCTGTATTTCAAGCCTAGAGGAAAGAGGGAGAAGCCCGGGATAGATCGAGCTGGTTTGCGAAGCTTCTCACACCATATCTCAGGTGTATAGTGAGAAGTCGGCGACCCAGCCGAGAGGACCACGACAATCTGCAACAATCCAGGGGCCGGGGAGATGGATTGCATCTGCTCTGTATCGACAGGCGAGGTATAACTAAGGGGGGGTAGCATACGTAGAGGCAACCATTTTGTCGAATTGGCGAGTGGCCGTGATGGTGATTGTCGACTCGGAGGTGGGCGTTGGGCGTTGGGTGTTGACAGAGGAAGAGAGAGAAAAAAGTCAAAATGTACGCAAATTAAAGGTATCAAGAATTTGCGGGCGTTGTGTGGGTGTGGGTCTGTTTGGCGCTCGGACCATGTCACTTTTACCCCGTTATTCTCAAGTGGCTTTCTAAACCCTCTCAAGCGAACTCTGAAAAAAAGGTTAGGGTTCACCTAATCGCGCCCACCGCTAGATTTCTGCCACCTCGATACTGCGACCGCCTGCCGTCTTCGGTGATTGCCCCACCGAACACCAGAACACCACCACCCACACATCTTCAATTGTATCCCGCGAAACCTTTGCAGTCAATCTCTTCGCAGTACTAACGACAAACCACCCAGAGCAGCCGCAATCATGCCTCCCAAGAAGACCCCCCAGCCAAAGGTACCGTGTTGTCATCAGCCCATCTTGATTTATTGATATTAACGCAATTTCTAGGAGAACATCTCTATCGGCCCCGTACGTGACTCTGCGATCATCTACCGATCAACGAATGTGAAAATCTAATATTTGATCGCTTTAATAGAATGCTAGAGAAGGTAAGTTCTGGTTCTCTGAAGTGCCAGCGCCTCAACCCACGCATTGCTAATATCTCTCTTCCAGGCGAGCTTGTCTTCGGCTGCTGCCGCATCTTTGCCAGCTTCAGTTAGTATTCCTCCGCATTCTCGATGGTTCAGCCTCTCTCCCACAGTTCGCTTCGACATTCGATTATTCGCGACCAACGCCGTCCCCCCCGAACTACGATCGATATTTTCTTCAAAAGGCTGCACAGGTTAGGCTAATGCGAAACTAGACGACACCTTTATTCACGTGACGGATCTGTCGGGTCGTGAAACCATCACCCGTGTTACTGGTGGAATGTGAGTTGGTCAACTCTTCGTGGCATTATTGGCAATAGACCTGCGGCGGGTTTGCGTAGCAATATGCTTACGCCGGATATCTATTCGTTTACACGCCTGCGAAAAATACCTGCTAACTCAAGTACAGGAAGGTTAAGGCTGATCGTGATGAGTCTTCTCCTTACGCTGCCATGCTTGCTGCCCAGGATGTAAGTGAATCAACTTGAGACAAGGATTTGGGGGAAGCCAACTAACATTATACCCTACATAGGTCGCTCAGCGCTGCAAGGATTTGGGCATCAATGCCCTCCACGTCAAGATCCGCGCTACCGTACGTCACACGTGAAGATCTACAATCGCGACTGTAACTAACAGCGACAACAGGGTGGTAACGGAACCAAGACCCCCGGCCCCGGTGCCCAGTCTGCCCTCCGTGCTTTGGCTCGTAGCGGTATGAGAATCGGCCGCATTGAGGTGAGTAAATTCCTTCGCAGCAAAAGTGGTTGAACGAGGAGTTTCGTACTCTTTGTTCTGCCTCACTACCCCCTAAGTCACAATCGATTCTAACTTAGTAATTCTAATAGGACGTTACTCCTACCCCCTCCGACAGCACTCGCAGAAAGGGTGGTCGCCGTGGTCGTCGTCTGTGATCGCACCATATCGAACCCTCTTTCACCTATCGACCTACCGTTCGTATGGGTTGGGCTGTGGCTTCGGCAGTTCTTCAGGCGTTCTCGAGAGGATCACGCGGTTTCTGGCACATCTGGGCTTGAATTAAGTCCTCGTCTCTGTGGCGTTGACACTTACGAGGAGAACGGCGTGCGTCTCTATGAAGAGAAAGCATGCCTGGTCTCCATTGCCCCATAGGGTATGGCTTTAGCAAAATGTCACATGATGCTTCTGGCACGGCTACAGTAGATAGATACGAAATGAAACGTTGACTCACGAAGAAACGAATGTGTGCCTATCATGCGAACGTCTTCGGTGGAATGGGCTTATAACTAAAATCTATTTCACAGCAGAGTTACGCGAATCTACGAACACGGGCAGCACATTTGTGACATATGTACGGATAATCTAACCAACATGGATGAGGCGTATCAGACCAAAATCTGAGGAAGAAATGCTTAAATTCACGCATATAGGTTAAATCAAACGTAGAGTATCTAGTTTAAATAGACAAACGCCAGACGCGGAGTGCCAGATGCCAGTGCCCATATTCCGCCAACGCTCCCGATCAGCAACCTCCCCAACGCCCGACGATCAATAGCAGGGCTTGTTATACATTCTACCCGGTATCTTCAGACACTTCCTAGGTTTATGTT
Source organism: Xylaria polymorpha (assembly GCA_003426235.1). Lineage (NCBI taxonomy): Eukaryota > Fungi > Ascomycota > Sordariomycetes > Xylariales > Xylariaceae > Xylaria > Xylaria polymorpha. The sequence continues at coordinate 73,019 of NQIM01000019.1, forward strand.
TCTTTCTCGGGTTGAAATTCTCGTTATTCTAACCTCCCTGATTCTTTAATCTTTTCTATTCGAAGTTCTCGGTTGTCGCGCTTCAGATCTCGTGTCCGATCGAGACTTGACCTCATCACAACCTTTGCCGCCCTTGCGCGCGTGGATCTGAGCATCGCCAGAGGTCTCCTAGCCCTCCCGAAGAACCCAGATCCCACGCATCGAGGAGCCCCGCGAGTCCATCTTGGCGACGCGGTTCAGGGCTTCCTTGAACTCGGCCGTCTGGTCGCGGGTCTTGCACTGCGGGTTGAAGTGGTCAACGATGACCTTGGTCGGCACCCGGCCGCCGTGGCGCTTGATGAACTGCGGGATGGCCTTGAGGAAGTTGTTGAAGCGCATCGTCGTCGACCGCCCCGGACGAGGACTCTCCGAGCTCGAGGGCGAGAGCCCCTGTCGCTCCGACAGGTTGGACAGCACTGAGGCGGAGCCAGGGCCGCCGCGTCCCCGGCGGATGTTGGAGGGACGACCCCCCTCGCCGACTTCGCCTGTCCATGTCACTGTGCCGATGGGGATGTGACGCGCCTGCTCTTTGGCTCGGCGGAGTACCGACGCTGCTTCGTTCGCGACTCGAGCTGCTTCCTGCTGAAGCATTGCACGGTCTGCGCGAGGTTTCTGTCTGCCGCCGACGATGGCGTCGTGCTCGTGCGCCGATTGAACTCCGGATCGAGCAAACAGGCCCTCCATAATCCGATCCTCTTCTTTTGTAGCAGACTTTGCCTCCTCGCCAGTCTCATAATCTTCGAGGCCAGCAACGCCATCGATCCGCTGCAGTCCATTATGCTCGTCGCTTCCTGACGATGTGTTTTGGTCGCTAGCGACCGGGGTTTTGCTGGCTAAACCCGTAGCCGCAGGTGAAGTGGCAGCTTTGTGAATATCCACCTCGGACCCCTTAAATAGTCTGGCTGTTTCTGTCCCCGCTGCTTCCGACGACCCTAAAGTAAAAAGATCATGTAAATCGTTGAGATTGAATGTAGTGCGATGTTTTGGGTCCTTTAGCACTTTGTTGCTCAAGAACTGCTTGAAGATCTGTCTATGATATATCTTCTCCTCAATCGTGCCGGCAGTCATCAATCGATAGATCGTTACGTCTTTCTTCTGACCTAAGCGCCACGCCCTTTCGCGTGCTTGCACATCTGTAGACGGATTCCAATCGGGATCATAGATGATGACCCGGTTGGCGCCGGTCAAGTTTACCCCCAAACCGCCCACCTTTGTGGTTAGCAAGAAAAGATCTATATCCGGGTCCTTATTGAACTTATCAACGAGTACTTGTCTCATTTTAATGGGTGTTTTGCCATCCATACGCAAATATTGTATGTTGCCAAGGCCACGAACAAATTGGTCGAGAATGTCGAGCATCTGCACCGTCTGAGAGAACAGTAATGTTTTATGGCCAAGTTTTTTCCACATACCAAGAAGTGCCTTGAGTACTTGCATCTTTCCGGACTTGCTGGCTGCTCCCCAATTGTCAGGATGCCTAGTTTTAATGTTAGGATCGACCAAGTCCGGGTGATTGCAGATCTTCCGGAGCCTGTCGATTCCAAAGAAAGACTGCGTGTTTCCCTTAAGAACATCGCCCAGTTCTTTGGAGTCGAGGAAGAGTCGATAATTTTCGTACTGTAATTGGGTGAGTTTGCAGAAGAGCACCTGTTCCCTCTTTTTGGTAGGTCAGTTGCGACATCAACTTTGAGTCGCTGTAGCAGGTATGGGCTAATATTGTCTTTAAGCGCTTGGGCTGTTTTCTCTGCCGTCATGATTTGCAGGTGAGAAGCATTAGCATATCCACCGATTTTGATCGGGATTTCAATCTCTCTCCTGAAGTCGACGAGCGTTCCCAGCCGCATAGGGTAGATGAAATCAAATAACGACCAAAGTTCTACTAGATTGTTCTGTATCGGTGTCCCGGAAAGGATAACTCGGTTTGGTGTGCACAGCTCCTTACACGCGATAGTAACTGCGGCATTGGGGTTTCGAATCTTGTGGCCCTCATCGAGCACTGCATATCCCCAGTCCATTGTAGCCAACATGTCGCCATATATCTGGACGCTGGCATAGGTGGTGACCAGAACATGGCCTTGCTTCACAACGCGATCAATAATTCGCTTCGCCGCCTTGTTCACAGTTCGAGGGCCATCTCTTTTATCCCAGCGTCTATCATCGTCTTCAATCTCATTCTCTCTATTCATATTTAGCATACCAGATCCAGACGAATGGAGCATTGAGACGCGTAGTGGCGGCCACCAGCGATGGAACTCGTTAACCCATTGCTGCAGAACGGTGGCGGGCGCGACAACTAGAACGGGTTTGTCCAACCGTTTGCTATAATGAAGTGCTGCAATAAATGATATGACTTGGACAGTCTTGCCTAAACCCATTTCATCCCCAATGATCCCTCCTACCTGTTGAGCATACAGCTCAGCGAGCCATTGGACTCCGGTCTTCTGGTAGTCAAATAGAGCAGGATAAATGTCGCCCGGTAGTTTTAAGCCATGTTTGAGGTGATGATCGGGCTCATCAGGAGATGGCTTGAACCATTCATGGTCTTCTTGATCTTCGGCCTGCTCTTCGGCATGTTCACCTGCATGCCCAGCTTGTTGACGTCGCAGTCTTGCACGGCTTCGCCTATCCACCCAGTCTGTAAGTCGTCTTTGATAATTGGCTTCGATCCCATCATCTAGCTTGCTGAGATCGACTTTTTCATCTTCCTTGGGGGTCTTCTTGGTTTTTTGGTCGGCCGCTCTGTAAGATCATAATCTTCTGACTCCTGACTCTCGGAAAATTCCGCCTCGGGCCCTTCAGTTACTTTCGGGGAGTATTCGTCGGACGATGCATCATCTTGCACGGGCTTTCGTCGCTTCCTCGGCCTTAAGGAAAACTCACTCTCTACGGCTGTGGTAGCTATCTCGCTATCTTCGGCAAATCCCGGTGCTCGGAGATTCTGGTGAGAACGTGGCTCATAGCCAGCTTGCTCTTCCAGTTCATCTGCCGCGGCTTCCTCTTCGGCATCAGCTAGGACACCGGCCAATTCCCCCCCTACGCCTTGTGCACGCGCCTTGATGTCGAAGGGCGTTATTTTCCCTGTTCGGATGAGGAATTCACGGTGAGTCTCTCCAGGTAGTTTGCCACTGTTCGGTGCAGCCTTATCCGTGGTTTGGCTTTCCTGGCGCCTTTGCTCGATGCGTTTCTCGAACTGAGTGATATCATTTTTAGTTAGATCGAGCTCCGAGTCGATGCGAGCAATTTCTTCCCTGATTTTCTGCTTGAGCTCCGGTCTACCAATAGCCTTGCGAAAACGCTCTTCTTGGGTCTTCTTCTGTGCCTCTAGTTTTATGACATTATTATTGGCTTTCTCTATGCGCTTCTCGTCCTTTTTGTCTTCTGCATCAATGAAAGCCAGGCTGGCCTGATATGTAATGTCCCGTTCGAGATCATCCTGATCACGCACGTCGGTAGCGAGGTCTTTGAGGGCAGAGACCTCGTCAAATGTATCGATCAATTCGCTGTTTCCATTTTTGCCCGCATCATCCTTGTCTTCGGTAACAGGTTTTGTATTGTCGTCGGAAGCAGCACGCAACGCTGTTGTATGTTGATCTGTATCGACAGCTCGGCTCGAGTCAGCATTGTCTTCTGCTTCCAACGTATTACCCTTAGAATATTGTTGATTTGGATCCATTTTGCCCAAAAGGTTGTCTAATAGTAGCGTGTAGAGGAAACAAGACTGTAGGTAGCGATGTTGTAGTGATGTGTTGGGATGGCAGGACGACAGACGGGTGGTAGAGCACTTATATCGGCAAAGAAGTGGCTTCTATTAGGTTTGCGTGGCGAGTATCCTATAACGAAGCAATCACGGTGAAGTCAAGGCCTCATCTTATATGCCTTCCTAGGTTTTTCCCATGTAGAATAGAAAGACCCTAGGAGGCCTAGGGGAATATGCAACGTAACAGTCTGTGTGGTGTGGTTATCGCAGTGAAGGGATGTGACAGTGCACAGTGGCCATCACAGCTCTCTCAGCAAGGGCAGTCCGGTAGGCCGGCACAAAAGGAAGGAAGTGTAACTTGGAAAGTGCAAGTACAAGCACCTTCTAGTCTAGCTCATGTTGCCCATAAATGAAGGACCTCGAGGTCGTTGGTGATAGTTGGTGACCAGAAGGTTTTGTTATCATAAAGGAGCAGTGAATTAATTAATTAGGTAACCATTGATACAAGGTTCCAAATCTACAGTTGGTATTGTAGAGGTAGATTCGCCGGATGACGCATACCACCCAGGGCAGGGGCAAATCGACGCCTTTTATCGTCTTTATCGATTAGCATGTGCAGGCAATACCTGCCTAACCTACATCCATGATACATACCTATGTAGGTACCTAGGTACTGTACGATTACCTATGGGGTCACTTATCCGGACTGGGTTAGCAGCATGGAAGTACAGTATCTGTCTATTACATACTGTACAGTAAGTACATGCAGTGGGATATCAACATCTTCAAACAAGCTGTTTCCAGTCTCTTTCAAGACATCGTCCACAGCTCCTGGAAATATTCTTGCAATTCGATACCTTATATGATGATCATAACCCACACCCATATTCTAACATTCACAGATGGCTATACGAACCATGCGCTTTGTTCTATGACTTCAACAATCTAGTCCTTGGTACCTATAGACCAGTGGCAGCTAACTAGACCTCTACACACAGGCTTGGGTAATTATCTTCGCTCAAATGTGCCCTGTCACATAAATGACGGTTTGCAAGAATAAGTGCAGTGCTTCATTGTTGGGTAGAGTACGTTATCTGTCGTCTGCATATCAGGCGACTCAACATGAGTGAGCTTTCAACATTCTACACATCCCCACAACCTGGTCCCCGATGTGTACGGCAAGAGACCCAAAAGTAGGCATCAAACGAAGATTGCTAATAAAGAAACCCGAGCTATTCCAGTGACCGGTAATTATTACCCTCACAATTTCTCGGTTATTGCGCGTGTCGGCTATAGATCACCTTGCTCCGACTGCTCGTGACCCCTCTAATTCATCATCTAGATAAATCGTGGCGGGTCCGCGCCCTAGATAGGGATAGCATCCACCGCGGTTGGGGATATTCGTGCTTGGAATTCGTGAGGTATCTTTCTTAAGCCGTATTAAAATCACATTATGATGTGTGGTCCCCGTATGTTCGAAGCTGATTTCTGGGCTAAAAGCGACTAGTACTAAGCAATGCTAGTTAATCACCCATCAAGGGTGCTCCATTTCTTATATATCTGATTCCGTATCATCTCGTGGCCTAGGCTTCTCGGATGGAATGTTTTCCCGTAATACGTAGGAACATACCACATAGAGTTAAGTGCTGACGCATCGCCACGAGCAAGGCGGAGGCTTGGGTCATGGTGTTTCGCGATGGACATATAGCAGAGAGCGAGCATTCCCCAATCACCGGTCCTCCGAGCCGGCTCCAAGCATGAGGATGGATCGACGAGAGGGGACGTTGGAGACAGAGTCTTGATGTCGGAGAGTCGCTGAGGCTGAGTACCATTCTTTGCGTTGTCCGCCCCGCCGACGAGGAAAAACCACGTGTCAGACCGCTCGTAATCCGGCTCTGTAACGTTCAGCTCGCAGAAACGATGTCCCTCGAAAGCCTTATCATAGTCGACGAATAGGACCTTGTCACTCGTAAAGTCGGCATTGATTTCATTGATCGTCTTACGGAGCTTGGCATTGACGGTCAAAACCAGGGCATTCATCTCAGACCTCAACTCCTTGGTCAGTTTCGGGCCATTCCACCAGACCCCGAAGCTCATATTATCACAACCGTCAGTTAGCTCATTAAAGAACCTTGCGTATCCCGTCACAGTAACCAAGAACCGCGGCTTCTTCTCCCATCGGATCTTGTCGAGGATTTCCATGATAACGATCCGTAGGCGAATCTCAAACTCGTCGCTTTCCAGGTTGGCGCGCGCGTGGGCAAGCGCCGTTTCACACGTCCCCGAGTAGAAGTTGTAAAACCGGAAGACGCACGCATTCATCACCTCAAAGAAACCAAGATCATTGCCGCCAACAGACAGTAGCGCAAAGTCGGCAGGAAGGGACGCGCTGCACGAAACCAGTAGTTAGAAAGTTAATGCAGCTCATATTAGAATTTTGACTCATTCTTGGGGGTTCTGGGAGCATGTAGCGGTACATGGGATGAGAGAGGCTTTGTGCAAACGAGAAATAAATGACTCTGAAATGCGTACTTAAAGCGGTCGATCTGACTCTCCTCGCTTCCAGAGATGGCACTAGTAATATCGGCAGTCGTGGCGCCGGTACAAGACAGGAATTGAAAGGTGGTCGGTTTTTGGTCAGCGGCTATTAGCTGGGCATGAGCATGTAGGCCTTGTCGACAGTCGTTTTCTGCCCCATCGACGCCGGTTCCAATGCCTGCACTATACGAGTCCCCGAACGCGACAAAGCCGGTGTTCGCACCAGGTTCGCCATACCGAAACTGCCGAAGCGCAGACGATGTAAGTGTTTCTTGCCTGGAGCCGGAATTCTCGAGGGCGTTCTGGCGCTCGGGGATTATGGGAACCTGCTGTTCGAAGGGTTGCGTCACAACAAGACAAGTAAACACTACGATGATGAACGTGGCTGGGGCATACATGGTATAGGACTAGGCAATATTCATACTCATCTAGAATTTGGCCTAGTATTCATGAATGGTTGCAATGGGGCTATTTGGTCGCAACAACATGCAGAGCGTTTCAAATAGCCCGTCGGCAGCAGTACGAGAGATGAAGACAAACCCGATCTACATACTATCGGCGTGTTACTGGTACTAGACTAGGTTAAGTGGTCGTCCTGTTGGGTGGGATAAATAGGCAACAATCGTTGGGGTGAGGCTAGACCAATCCTTCAAGCTACATGCCTCCATTTTGCTGACTAGGCCAGTACAGAGGACTTGATTGGTTGGCTGGCTGGCTCATGTGAGCTGCTGGCACACATGCCTTGAAGCTNCAGCTATCATCCTTCTCCAGTAGCAGCCAATCATGCCCGGCCAGATCCCAACACCCGACCATGCCAACCCAGTCTGTCGTCAGCATTGTGGTCAGCGGGAACGTTGTTGTGTAGTGCTGCTGACGCCTCGCATTGGGCACCATCTGCATCATGTTGACTCGTGAGATTGCTGATATGTTGCGGAGTGCTTTTGCAGCGTGGTGCGCCCAGCTGAAGCTTCTCTACCAATGAAGCTATTCCAATTTCCGACTGAGCTCCTGGGTGACAGGTACCGACGGCGTTTGTCATCTCCGGTGTGGGTTGGTTAGAGCGAGCCTAGTCGACGCGGCTCGCCCAACTCTCCTTCCCCACTGGCCGCGCCGGCGCCATTGAAGTCAGGACTACACAGGCCTGAGGACTACATACATACCACTATTAGTCCGTACTAAGTACGCAGTAGGCAATGATCCACACCATATACTGCAATCCCATGCTCCTACCCGTCCCGCCAGACCCGCGGACATACATTGCACAATGTGATGGCAGCGTAACCAGCAGATTATGTCGTCTCAGTATAACGAAGGTTGAGCTCGTTGCTGCAGCACACCGTCTACGAGAATGTTGAGTTCCCGGCAGCAAGATTAGCGTACGGGAAGTCTGCAGGGATCCTGCGAGCACACTAACTCAGATAGATGACCCTCTCTATGTCTCTGCTTGTCTCTATCTGTCTTTCTCTTTTACTCCCTTGACGTCCATCGTACTGTATGCTGCATGACGGGGCTTGGAGGTTGATGGTAGTGTTTTTTTCTTATTCTATAGTGGCGTCACTGAAGTTCTCGTGTCTTGCAGGCATTGCTCGCCTTCATTTCTATTTCGGGCGGTTTTCTGACCGTTGAACCCCGGACGACTATTCACTACCTAGTTATTATTGTTTTTCAAGGTCTACCCAGTCTCGGCCTAGATATTATATGGTCGTCCTTGCATATGCCAACTATTCTTGAGTTATTCCCTTCTTTTCGCTGGTAGCAGGGCTTGCCACTCAACATATCTTTCAGTATCCTATTATTGCTCCACCAGTCGATACCTTGGCCATTGGTAACAATAAAGCACTGTTTAGAATCAACCTCATTGTGCAAGTGAATTGTGGTGTACGAGGGATTGCAACCCACACTGCGTTGCTCACCCATGGGGTGCATCACGTTGCATTTACTTCTACGATTTTCCCATGACGGACATAATGGTTGAGACCTCTGAGTACCACGGGAGCTTGGTAGCTTTCGAGGGTCCCCAAGACGTCATTTCAACACAACTTCGTCTATTACCAACATCGCCCAAGATTTTAATACTGCCTCCATTTCAACATTTCGCCAAGGAACACGATGCAGATTTGCCATTTGACGCTCGACTACAGATCCTGAGAACTCACGAGGCATGCGACGCCCGAATTGAGATGGCCCATAACTTTTTACGGGAATCCACGCCAGATAACAAGCGACTAGTGTTTATGAACGGAGGTACGGCCTCTGCTCAGATGAGCTGTATATCCGCTATCAGCAAGCACAAGACAAACGGAGATTTTATCAAGGCAGAGACAATATTCAGTGAGCTCGCCCAAGATGGAATCACGGGTCTTAAACAACAAAACAAGCCTGAAAATGGGACCGGAGGTATTTCACAAGAAGAAGCGATGGCAGATATGGATGAGCGAGACGACGAGGTTCCAGACGACCCCATCTCAAGGGCGATGAGAGCTGCCGACGCTTTAGATCTTGAAACAGCCTTCTTGCAAGACACCAACGATCTCGATTTTACGATGGCATGTCGACCTCGCAGTACAAGCGTCCCTGTCCTCCCCATAGCAGACAATCTGCAGAATGTGCCGCCATTTTATCTAGTTAATCCAACAGATGACTCCCAAAACCTCCCCTTGTCGGGTGGCGTGGAACAGAGTCAGCTTCTTTACGTTGAGAAATGGCGGGCTATGATGGCGACCGAGGATCAATTACCAGATCCCAACGATGTACCAAGGTCACCAATCCGTAATAGCGAAGCGCGTCCTTACGAACTCCTCAGACCAACAAGTGCTGTTGGCCCGCCGCGTGCTACAGTCGAGTCAACGCCTGGCAGCCCGGCATTGGTAGCAGAGGCGCGTTTGGTTGATATGCGCTCCTTCATACCACCATCCCATAAGCGCATTAAGTCGGTAGATCGGATATATGCTACTGCCATACGGAATCAAGACATTGCGCTTTGCAATTTCCCCCAATCTGCCCCGGCCAAACTCGAAGACCCTCCGTGTAAACAGAACAACACGCAAGAAAAAGAAAACAACTCGACAGAGAAACGAATTCTCCGGTCAAATTTCTACTGCGAGACCCCGTACCCAACATTTAGTCAGTCTAGCAGGTCTATTGTGAGAAAGGCCTTACCTTCTCCACTGAACCTGGGTACCAAGGAGCCGAAGCAACCGCCGCTTGATGATGATCAGATTTCAGATCCCGGCAGGAACTATGTACATCGAGGTACAATAACCGAACCTATTTGGAATCTACCGGAGATGGGAACGGAGAATAATTTCGAACTCGGTGCCGATGAGCCGTTCCAGACGGTTCTCCCAATGGTTGAGGATTTAGTCGTACATTTCAAGGGTGAGGAGAGTGAGCCAAAGCTGGAAGCCATGATTCAGGCCTTCAAACACGGTAGATACCCAATTTCTATGCCCCCTCTGCTTTCAGAACCCAAGGAGAACACAGATCAGCCCGGTACCCCTACCACGGGGGGCTCAACACAAGAACGGGCCGAGGAAGAGCATTCAATCTCGATATACAGCTGTGACGAATATGATCCCTTTGCAGCCCATGGGGATTACCTAGGATACGTATCAAAACACGATATTAGCCGGCCTCAAGAGACACCCATTTCAAACCCGCCCACTCTTTCTCAGGGCCAGTCACAGTCCAACACCCCGCCTGACAAGATTTTCCATGATTTCGATCTTAAGGATTGCAAAACTGCCGTATGCATCCAGAACTCACTAAGATCCATCCTCAACGTCTACTTCCCATCCGAAAACATCGGATATCATCAGTTCAATTTCCCACTACTGCCTGAGCTTAACAGTTTATGGCGACCGGTATTTCGAGAAATACCATCTGGAGATTCGACGGCGACACGGAAGATCGACCTAATCCTAGCTATAGGTGCGCAGAAGGGAGTGAATAAAGGACTTCTGTCTGCTATTACTGGCTCTTTAGAAAAGCTTGGAAGAGAACCCAATGGCGCATCCCGGAGTGGAAGACTTGACTTGAGGTAGGTTGATATCGGTATCTGAGCAGATTCTTGAGACTAACCCCGACAAGATATCTCATAGCAAATGCCATGCAAGCCTTCACATCACAACCGCTGACCAACCAAACACAAGACAACCCATTCTCTAACCCTGTGCTCCTTGCAACGCTGATTATACCTCATCTTGAGACATATATAGCAGCTCACTCCGGTACCCGATTCTTACTACTCGATTATTCCCCAGAATATCTATCAACCGTTATGGCATTACAACATCTGATAGGCGTAGACCTATTCAAGGTAGCGGCATAATCGACGCAGAAGCCAGTGACCGGAGATCCGGCCCAGCTTATAGGACACCGGCATTGCATAAGATCGCATATTCGACGACGACTTCAGTCGATGAGGGCACTGTCGCAATTCTTCTCTCGCCGAAGAGACCCAAGCCGACGTTCGAAACGGCTGAAAGGACGCGCCCGGCACGGTGCTCGTTTTCCAAGGCAAACTTCGTCCTCACATCGACGGCGACAGAGTTTGAAATTGCAACATTGATCTCGTCGATTTGGCGGATATTGATCGACATCTCACCGTCTTATATTCCCGAGAATGCGTTATGGCCCAATTCTAACCGTAATCCCTACGACCACGCCTTCTCATCGTCATCTCCCATCGATTCAAAGGAGAAGTACCCGCCCTTATTAAGAGCGGCTGTAATGCTCGGCCTCGCACAAATGCCAGAAGAAGAGCCACAGGTCCAACCACATAATTACGTGTCATGCGGAACGTACGCAGATCTGCCAGCACCAACGCAGCGGCCGGTAACGCCAGTCAAAACGTCAAAGGCCTCAATCGCGGAGACATACCGCAGCAGTCCAAACAGAGGGACTCCCAGGACCCCAAGGACAGCACATAACCAACGTAGCAAGTTGCGGCATCTACTGGGTTATGATGCCGCCTTGTTAGACACAGCTGGCAGTGCTGAGACCGGAGATGGCGCATTACCTTATGATGTCGAGGATGAGGGCGAACAGAGCCAGTTCGCGGCCGAGGAGCGAAAGTATATGCCCCTTTGGAGCCAAGACGGTGGCCCACGCAAGGGCAACAGGAGCAAAGCACTGAAGTGGCTTGGGCTCGCTACCTAAGTTGTATCGGCATTCATTTTTTTCATGACTGAATAGCATACCCAGTTATCCCCCCCGACACTCTAATACGCATTACCTACTCAGTTCTACACGCCGCCCCCGAAGGCGCTGGCTTTCATATCTAGGTGGACGTTTCTGCATGGTGGATATACCCCCAATTGCAGTCACTCAGGGTCCTCATCAAATGGGACAATGGTTTGGTTCTGGTGGGTTGGTGGCAAAAGGTGATCATGAAGCGGAATACAACTACACAGTATTCCACAATGACAGGACGGTTCTCTCCGGCATACTTACTCATACTAATTTCCTTGTCTCCGTCTCTCCTCAATCATCTACTAGCATATCAAAACACGGCCCTGAATTGTTTTCTTAACTGCTTATCTGGCTGGTATCTCATCATCGGAGGCGCTTCATGTACATCACATCCGGCGTTGAAATACCCCATTTCTTTCTACTCAACACTACAATGTTAATTTCCGGATGGTCTAATCAATGATTAATTTTACTGTTTATTGTCGTTATTATCGTTGCCGTCGTTGATTACTATTCTTCTAGCTCAGGCAACCATAATTTATAGTGTCGTTTTCCACATAATACTGTAATTTCCAATCCTTACGAACGAGCGTCTAGCGTGAGCATAGGTATATTTATGCTTATCAGATTCTCTTCAGTCGAGATTTTCGCATACATTCTGCTACACGGTACTGGCCAACGTATTCTTCCAGCTCGACACTTAATGCTATGTCACTAGTTAGGTTGTCGCTAATACCCAAGGGATTACATTAAAAATAGGCAATTATCGCGACAACGTGGGGCGTCTAGAGAAAGGAAATTCTTGAATGGGAAAAGAAGCGCTTATCGCTCTTACAATACATTTCCCTTCGATCGTCCAAGAGCGGATCCTACTTACTGGGTATCTACAGCTATATTCGGGAATACCACTGCATATACCTCACAGAGCGGAAATGTTATTCTGGTAATATAGAGCTGGAAAATCCCATGTACGGGTGAATAGCAACATCCATGAGATAAAATTAGGGGCATCAGGAAAAGGAGCTTAGACACCATGGAATTCGCTGCTGCGGCCGAAGCTGAACAGACAATCTATCTACATATCTAAGTTATAGGGCAACGGGGCTTGGTGGAGGACTATCTATGTACCTATCGTCATCATAACAAAGTCGTTCGACTTGAAGGTTTATATCAAGCCGGAAACCCAAATGAAAATAGAGAAAGGAAACACTGCAGTGGAGAAACCGATTTCTCATCGCTCGTGGAATTAAGGATTTCTCTACAGTATTTAGATTTGATACCCTACCTACGCCGTGCCTAGCAGTCGTGATTGTGTTCTTGACAAAAAGCAGGCCATGGACCGTTACATTCTACATAAGGGACTGCCTCCATACTTACCTTGCTAGCTCAACATAAGTCACCGTTCCATTAAACTCACCAAGGCAAGCTTGGAATGTATAAACCGCCCCGTACCTGGATACCGCCAAGGTCAAACAGGTAACGTCTTTTACCTCCAGCTCTAAGATATATGTATTCAAGTACCTCTCAGATACACTAGCTGGTAGGCAACACCGATACAAAATTAGGTATATATAGATGCCTGCCCCTAGCTGGCATGGTAGGTAGGTACAGAAGTACCTTACCGCCATTTCGCAATATAAAACATGCAACCAATAAAACCTACCCCAATGTTTAGGCAGGCAGGCATGTCGTCGTTGCCTACACACAGAGTAAAAGAGAATAGATGCACAATACACACAGGCAGGTAGATATATGTAGCTTCATTTATTAAGACGTCCCTATTGCAAAGCATGCCAAGCCAATTCCTGACAATAAACGAGCGAGAACATACATCCCAGTCACGACGTGTAGTGGTTTATCGAAATCCCCAGTTCATACCACCTATCGCCAACCACCGGACCACTGGGGGGTGTATACACGCAGAAATATCCCCAACGCATACAAATGCCAGACGTGAATGGTCCTATACTGGCCGGAAAATCTAAAACAAACAAATTCTTTATCCGGGATTATGATCGAGCATTAGGTGACAAGGGTTAGAATCGAGGAAGCAACGACTTCAGCATTTCATGAAACCATCTCACACGCCGGGAACCAAGTGAATTGATCTCGAGCGACATTCGAATAGACTGAGCCGTAATCTGGGAGTGATCCAAATCGATCAATTCATCTATCGTAGTCGAAGTTATTCGTAGTTGTTCGCAGCCAAAGTGACAAAACACGCAAACTCCACATGGCCATCCAGCCTCCCCGCATGTTTGTACTGTCAAATCTCCAGGAAAGTGCAAATGGATGTCAAGGGTAATTTGTGTGAGAGGGTATCATGAAGAAGGAGTCGAGCTTAACAGCAGCCGCCACTTGATGGGTTGGCCACGTTGTGACCAGGACCAACCTGCACACCGGGTTTGGTGTTGGCAGTGGCTTGCGAACCCTGTCGCTCCTTGATCTGTCGGGCCATAGTCAGGAAGGCCTGCTCAACGTTGGAGGCGTTCTTAGCCGAAGTTTCGAGGAACGGGATTCCAAGGCTATCAGCGAATTCCTAGAGTATTTGTTAGCTGAGCCGGCTGGGGAACGAAGCATCCCTAAGCTTGATGTATGAGAAATAGGATATTCATTTATGCATCATACCTTAGCGACCGTGTATTCGACCACCTTTTTGTCAGACATATCGCTCTTGTTACCCACGAGAAGCTTGTTGACACCTTCGGTAGCGTAGCGGTCAATCTCCTGAAGCCACTGCTTCACATTGTTGAAGCTGTCCATGTCGGTGACATCATAAACGACACAGATGCCGTGGGCGCCGCGGTAGTAGGACGAGGTAATGGTACGAAAGCGTTCCTGGCCAGCAGTGTCCCACTAACAGGAGGTCACAGTTAGTTATGTAATGCGAGTACTTACGCGTCTGGGAATATCTTACGATCTGGAGCTTCACTGTCTTGCCGTCGAGTTCAATAGTTCGGATTTTCTACAGAATTGTTAGCATGGACAGCGTTTGTGCAAGTTTGAGGGAGCATGACTTACGAAATCAACACCGATTGTAGAAATGTAAGATTCTGTGTAGGTGTCATCGGCAAAACGGAGCAGCAGGCAAGACTTTCCAACACCGGAATCTCCGATGAGGAGTAGCTTGAAGAGGTAATCGTATCTATCGTAACGCGGCATCAGCTTACACTCTCGCTGAAGGACCTCCCGGAGCTTGTCTGGATTATTGTAATGCTCCAGGCCGGCAATGTAAGGCGGCTCGCCTGAAGACATGACTGATGATATTGATGCTGATATAGCAGACCAATGTGTGTGTAGTGGAATCCAATAAGGCTGAAAGTGGCTGGAAGTGAAGAGGATGGCGAGAGAAGGGAGGAGAAGAGGAAGGGGGAGAGAGTGGACATCGTAGAAATCATCGCAAAGGTGAGTGCACCTGCAGTGGAAGCAGATGCAACAGCAGTAGCAGGAGCAGTAGCAGGCGAGGGGTGCTAGCAGGAGCAAACGAGGGGCGAGGGGTCGAACGAGGGGTTTGCTCTATCGACGACAGTTAGCAATCGAAGCCATCGTCAGGGGCGATTTCGAAGGGGGCGCCGGGGAGCTAGGAGTCGGCGATGACTACATACTACTCAGGATTCATGATGATGGGTGATGCGGCTGTCGAGGGACGCAGCAGAAAGGAGGTGGCAGCAAAAAAAGAGTCGACGGCAATCAACGATAGAATTCAGAGGACTGGCTTGACAGACGGCTACGGAGTGCTATGGGATGGTGGCACGGCTATGTGATGGCCGGGGATCGTGATGCTGTTTTCGTTGTTGTTGTGAGGATGATGTAGAAAGAAGAATTAAGACAAGGCGTCGTGGTATCTACCTATCTGTAGGCTCCCTGCTACGGTCGTCAGTGGTCACGGAACGTCCAGGAGTGCTAAGGCCGGTTGGTCACACCAGACCATTCGCGGACAATAAGTGGGCGAGAGAGGCCAATGAGGATCCACCTGCTAAGGTACGTCGCCTACCTACCTAGGTACCTCTATGGAACTGCCCTGGGGCTTGCACGCCTCACAGTAGATCACAGGCACCACAGGATACCTATACACGTGTGTAGGTATGCCGTACCTGGCAGTCATGACTTCACCATCTCATTCACCCAGCCCTTGCACCTTGCATCTTGCACCTCACAACGCCTATTACTACTGCACCTGAGGCTGGGTACCTACTTTTCCTACTTACTTATGTACTTACCTACCTGCATTTCCTCACACCATAACAGCTAAGGTTCACCTAAATAACCCGTTTGTCAGACGGGGGTACCTGGACTAAGAGGGAACAGGTTTCCTTCTTAATGGGGCTGGTTCAATGGCTCTACTGTATAGGTATCTCTTACCCCTTGGCATGCGCACATGATGTAGCACTGCTTTCTGGATCTCGTCATTGTCCTAGTATCACGCGGATCTCTATCAACATACCTAGGTAGATGTACTTATTATGCCCATAGAAGTCGGCATATGTGTGTTATGTACTCCGGAACTAGAGGAGTCTTACATAAGCTTATGGCACAACGTACTATCAGAACCACAGCTCTTTCAGAAGGGTATGTTTAAAACGTTTACCAGCCCATCATCTTCAACCTGCTACCTAGGTATCTAGTTAGCATAGCATCTGCTACACTAGGGTCCCAAACAATAGATTTGGAAGTCTATTAGACGAATCACAACAGCTTAGGCAACTACATAAGGTAACTAGGAGAAATTGAGGGCATGCACTTAACAGCGGCTAGAAAACATAGCGAAAGTGGCTGTACTAGCCGAGTTAGTACTTAACTGGGTACTTAGGTATTAACGAACCAAAGGTTTGGGACCATGGACTTAGAAACTGACTGGCTCTACAAATACTTCCAACCATGCTATCCATCAATAACTTCTAAACTTCTTAATAAGAGATCTTAGGAATACCTTACCTAAAACCACCTGCCCAAAGACCGAGCACATTTACCATGCGCTCATTGGCGAAACACATTCCATTCCATTCCACTTGCCTAAGGCAACCCCAGATACGGACAGCGGTAGTGGTTGTTTCAACAGTTGTCCGGCGCTCTGTCAATCGTTTTAGCGGAGCCAAGTTTCGTGTGGCCCCCGGGGCGCCGCGGCGCTAAGGTCCACTATATACGACCTAACCTGAGTTGGCACAGTGCTCCAGTCGCCCGGTAAGGTCCAAGCCTTGTCTCTGGAATTCTACAGTATATTAACAGCCCTGGAGCCGGAGGTGGTNGGTAGAAAAAAAAGAAGCTTTAGTTACATCATATTACCACCCGCACTATAGCTAGCTCCGAAACATCGACCCGAAGCAGGCAGCTTCACCACCTACTGCTCTCTGTCATAGCCGACACCTATCGACCTATTACAGCGCTGTAGCCAGCAATACTTGCGCGGCTCTACTTTTCGCATCCTCTCTCCCTCCAATCGAATTCATGCCCGACTCGAACACCGTCGTGGCCCCGGACTCATGTCCCTAAGCAGCAGTATCAGTGTTGCTCGCACGTCAACCCATGTCCTGACCCCCAGAGCTCCCGCTGCCGTCCTCTCGCGGGTCACGGTCTCTACAACCTCGAATCATGCTATCTCTCTCTCCCCCACCTCCAGACCGCCGACGAAAGCTTCGATATCACCCAATTGGTCCCGGTTGCGCCGCAGCCGACAGTGACACGAATATGGTTCAACTCAACAAACCCACAATTCAACCTACCGACACAAGATAGCGAAGGCTCACCGGGGCCCGAAAACGAGCGCAAAGTCAAGCTCGGAAAGAGTAAGCAGTGGCTCCAGGAAATGTCTTCCCATAACCAGACTAACAGCGATCGCAACAGCCCTGCGCATTCTCCAAGAACGTCTCCCGACACTCCTGCAATCGCCCCTACCGCAAGAGATCCTATCACCCAACATCTCCCTCCACCTCTTCCCCTCAACACATCCGTACCTCCCCACTGTCTCGGGCCGAGTCGCCTACATCGCGGCGCTGTGGACGTCGCCGATCGCCTGGAACCGGGTGCCCATAGTCGGCAACGTGCGGCTCGAGATATTGTCCGAGCGCATGGTCAGCCAGCCGGTGCACTTCTCGCCGCGGCGCCCGGGGGCCTACGGGGAGCAGCTGGTCGTGAAGTGGCGGACGGCCTCGTCCTCGAATAGTAAAGCAGTGGAGGACTCCAAGCCCAGCTTGGCGGAGCGGGGCGAGCAGAACCTCGACGCCCACCTCCGCGGCTCGCAGGCCATCGGTGAGAAGAAGGCCTTCACGGGCCTCTTCGTCTTCGAGTTCGACAAGGACGGCCGCGTCATCAGCCACACCATCGAGCACGTCGACGAGCACGGCGAGTGGGAGAAGGGCGTCGGCGCGCGCGTCGTCGGCCTGACCGACTGGCTGTTGGGCGGGATCAAGGGCCGCAATGACGGTGGCGGCGGCCTCCCCGCCCTGTGCGAGATCGGGAGTTGTAAGAAGGGGGGAAAGGGTTTACGATAATGCTGGCGAATTTATGTATCATGAAAAACGGCGTTTTTTTGGCTCAGGGGTGTAGCATTAGTCTATATTTTTAATTAGATGCAGGAATGATCCCACCGCAGCCCGGACTAGCAGACGGGAAGAGCAGATTACAGCGCAGAGGCCAGGGAGAAGCAATTGTACAAATAAGTCACCGCTCAATCCTCAGAAAGGAGGTTTAGAAATACCAACCAACCAACCAACCCTTGCACTCCACAAGGATATTGCACACAATCAACCAAAGATCTGTCTATATTCATTTTCTACCGCCGCACGGTGCTAGCGTCCGGTTTTTCCCCCTCGCCCGGGGCTTCGCCATCATGAAATCATAGACGTAGCTCTCGAGGTCATGCTCAGGTATGAGGGAGAACCGCAGGTTCTTCAGCGGCGAGGTGACGATGGCGCCGCGGTACCAATCGCGCCATATCTTCTGGACGACATTCCCCTCTCCCTCGTCATCGGCGGCCCCTCCCCCTCCCGCCCCATCCCACATCGTTAGCACCAACCCGGCGCCCCACTTTCGACGAGGCCCCGTGTCCGTGGGCCCCATCATAGCATGCGTCCACTCGTCGCGCTCGGTGACGCACACCAGGACCTCGCCGTCGTCGGCGAGGGGCGGGAAGCGGTCGACGACGTGGAAGAGGGCGCCGAAGATCTGCTGGCCGCCCGTCTCGCCGTAGCCGAGGGCGCCGAAGGAGACGGCCGCCTTGCGCACGCGCCGCGCCGTCTGCGACGGGATGAAGTACGTCATCGGGCTGTTGAAGCCGAAGCTGTCGCACGGCTCCAGCTCGCCCAGCAGGTACACGGCGTCCAGGTCGAAGTTGAACCATGTCCGCGGCGGCGAGCTCGTGCGTCGCTGCGGGGAGAAGATTCCGGATCCTCCTCCTCCTCCTCCTCCTCCTGTGGTGCCGTTTGTTGTTGAGCCTGCCTCGGCTGCTGTCCTCCGGCCCTCTCCTACCCCTAATGTCGATGGTCTGGGTGAGGGGTCGAGAAGGTCGTGGTAAGACCCAATGTTAAAAAAGGAAGGGTCGTCAGTAGGATTAAAACTCCCATTAGTGGACTGTGGCATGACGGCGGGAAGAGGAAGAGCGGCGAGCATGGGGGACCGCATAGGGACGGGGGGATGCAAGTCCGCGCTCGCCAGTACTCGTGGCACTTTCCACTCGAAGCTCAGCTCGTAGTGCCGGCGTCCCAGCGCCCGCGTCTCGCGGTTTATGTGCATCAGCACCGGGACGGCGGGTCTGATGTCCGGGTGCGGGCCCCAGAGCATGTCGCGCTGTGCCTCGATGGAGGAGGCGCCGTCTTCTATACAGACTGATTTCCATGTTCCGTAAGTACTAGATGAGACAAAGCTCTGAGACAAGAGGAGTGGCAGGTAGGTAGATATGTTTGGGATGGATGGATAGATATAAAACTTACGGCATGCAATCCCCACAATCCGCGGCGCAATCAGATACTCCCAGACCTTGAGGCGGAGCTCCGCGGGCAGCGAGGAGAAGCGGGGAAACGCCGGGGTGTTGGCCTCGTGCCATCTCGTCAGCGGCATGGCGTGGACCGCGGTCGTCTGGAGCCCGTCGCTCAGAAGCCGGAACTCGAGCCAGAAAGTTGGCCGTGAGTACATGGTGGAAAGGTGCGATGAGTAGTATATATATATGGCTACCCAAGCACCGGCGTTGAGGCCTTAGTTATCTAGTAGTTGACGAGGATAATCTAGACAGATTACGAGACAATCGACGACGGGAGTTAGTCCAGATAGGCTGTAGTTAGGTTAAACAAGGCGTTGGTGTTGCCTCGTCTCCCTTGCTTAACGAGGCCGACTTCTTATTTGCCGAGCTGGGCCGGTCCGCCGCGTGTCACCCTAGACTTGATATTGGCGTAACTACGTCGCTTGTTCACCGGTGCCTCTGTCAAGACGCAGACTTATTTAAAGACGGAAATGCAAAGAACTTAGTAATTGGCGTAGATGATAGTTGGTGACTCTCGATGAACATTATCATGTGATAGAGGTTTGCGTCTTTTAGATAGGAGACGCGCTTGACGTTGACGTTGTCGCACAACGTTTTTTTGGGGGAGGACCTGCTCGTCCGGCTTGGCGTCCGATTTGTCCCCGATAAGGTCGGCCATTACCCGGGCCGTGAATGTAAACAATCAACTCGCATTGGAGGCAATCTTTTCATCGAGTGCACCGTGAATTACTTTGACTCAAATACCTTTACAATCACTCCCACGCTTTGTCAAAAGACCATGTTGCCATTGTAAGGGAGCCCAAGTCTAATTGGCCTGCTACTAACTCATTGGTCTGCTAAAGTTAGTAGCAAGTTTCCCCTGGTCGAAAACAGAAAGTACCTAAAGTAAGTAATTGAGAATAACTTTATAGAGCTGAATTGATAAACACCTAAGAACGTGTATATCTTATTGGAGGTTCCTATAGGCGACAAAGTGAAACGAATAGTAAATATGAAACTCAGCCTTTAAGAGAGACTTCACGTCGGTCATTTATTTAGTTTACATTAGGCACCTAAGGTACCTAGTAAATAGGCCGTCACTTCGTAGCTTCTATAGTATCGGAGCTAAAGAAAGCATGCAGTCGGATACACAACAAGAGGAGCAGAACTGCTCTAGGAATAAGTGAGCCAACGAGCACATGAGCAGGAAGGCAGCTCATACATATGTAGCATACCTAGCCCGACGCTTGAAGCAAGGGGCTAGCGACATCTGCATGCCACAGGTACTCAGAGCGCTCGATTCAGTGAGTGGGCTCCTGGGTGTGGGGGGCTTCTCGAAGCGATGCCAGCTCAGCGAGTTTTGGCCGATTTACAGGACTCTTTCGTCATGCCCATACTGTCGGGTATTTGTCTTTCATTTCTCCTCGGAGACGGCCAAATGTGTGATGATTAATGACGTATCTTAAGTAGCCATTTAATAACAGGGTTGATTATCTGCAGAATGTCTCAAGTGGTATGCATTCGAAGACGGGGTACCTAATCAGCGGGGTACAGTACCTAGGCATGGATGCACCTGGATTCTGACTTACCTAGTCCAAATACTTACCTAAGAAACCCCGCAACTGAGGTGAGGCTGCTGTGCCTAATGTTGGCAGGTCACATGGGGTGCACCATCTTCCTTCTCCAACAACTGCAAAATCACTGAAACGAAAAGGAGGGCTACGCCCTTCCTTCGTCTTTCCCATGCCGATGGTCATTCAGTTTATTTCGCAGTTGCCAAGACCTGTGACGTTCCATCATGTCGTTGTGTTACATACATGCCTGTACATACATATAGGGCATGCTTCAAGGTTGGGAAAAGCCAAATCCCCATGCCCAGGACATGTACATGTCGTTCTATCCACTCTTCGATCTATATATATACATAGAGTAGAGTATATGACTTTGCTTACCTACATACTGCCTAACCCCGAACCGGACCAATGGATTTCTATATGGGGGTCGTCTGCGCGGTGACGGGACCAACTTGCAAGCGAAGAGCAGCCTGCCGGAATCCCTAATCCCCAATCCCCAATGCCAATAATGCCAATGCCAGGGGGCTGGATCCTAGGTAATTATTGACTACCAGTTCATCCGGCTTGTTGGTTTTGGTTCTGGATGCATATGCCAACCCCACTCTTCCTCTATTGTCGAGAGTTGCATCATCGCCGCGCCCAGCTAACCTAAGTAGATACCCAGCTTACCCAGCTGCCCAGCTGCCCCAGCTCAACCAAAGGCAACCCTTCCCACAAGTCGCGTGGATAGATGTGGTGCTGTTCATCGGCCTTCTCGCGACTCCAGTGTACTGTGCATTCGCGAGTCGCTGTTCGCTATCTACTTAGGTCAGCAACGCTCGGTCCATACGAGCTGCTGCTGCTCACCTCACGCGGCGTCGTCGCATCCGTGCCAGCGGCGCTAGGAGCAGCAGCATAACCGAGTTCTTATATATTATCTTCTCAGCCCGAACAAGGCTCATTGTCGGCTCGTTGTTTGCACATTGTCCGCGCCGTTTCCCCGAACTCACCCAACCAGCCCACATCCACTTGTCCGAAGACGACCCACGCCAACCACGCGCAGCGGACAGACAAGCTTCTCGCTCCAGATCTACAACCACCAACGCCCCGTGGGGTAAGCAATCGTCACTCCCCATTGCTGGACCACAGCGAGGGTGGGGTTTTCGGTTGATTGTCGTCCTTCCACCTTAATTCCTTTCCTGTAGGTACCGATAGAGTAGCGAGTGAGACAAAGGTCATATGGTAGTCACCGTCATTGGTAGCTGTTCCATCACCGTTCAGAGCACCCGCACCCCCAACCCGACGATCTCTTGGACGGCAAGGCGGAAGGAGTAGCACTGTCTGTCACCATCCAAAACCGAGCACTGCCGCATTTGCCGAACTATACCTTCATTACTTGACTGCTAATTCATTCCTTCTGAGAGAAAGCAACGTGTGCGTGCGTCTTATCTCCGTGTGCTTGTAGCATCTCTCGGCCTATCTCCTTGTATTCTCCGTTCTCCAATTACATCCGCTGAGTGGTGTTGTTCGTGCCATCCACCGTACCCATTAAAGTCGTTCCAGCTCTGCAGGGTTGGCTCGGGTATCTGTTGCTTACAAGGTACGTGATAACTGGTTTTTGTCCTCTTAGTCTACGCGAGACCTTCAACCAAGACTCTCTCGGCAGATGGTACCGGGTGTCTGCGTTTCTTTTGGACTTGGGCAATATCGGATCGGTCCTGCGGATGAGCAGCTAGGCTGTCATCCCACCTGCCCCAATCACGGTACATGCTTGGCTGTGGCTACGTTTGAGGCAACACCACCCCTAACTGCGCATGTGATAATGGGCCTTACCGTGGGCTCGTCTCTCGCGGTCTCGGGATACTTAGCCGTGGCTCCACCAGCCCAAAATGCCCATACGCCGACGTTACCTATGCTTGCATCATTCTCTATTACGTGTTAGAGACGATTTATAACTTCTCTCGGCCGTATTATTTCTATCTCGCTGTCCCTTCTCCGCAGGGCCTCGCCAATCTCGGTCAATCATCACACTGGGTATAGTTACTGAGTGGGGATTCTCTTGGGATGCCCGTCTACTGTTTTCACGATTGTCATTATTTTTATCGCACCGCCCTGCGCGGCTTGAACATTTGCACCTTTGTCTCGCCTCTATTCGCTTGATCACCTCCGGCACAAACTGACAGGATGCCTACACAAGTTCGTATTTTTGCTATGCCAAAGTCTCTCGGTGAGACCCTTGCAGCAACCTCACCTACGTCTTTGCCTAAGCCTACGGGACAACTCACCAACGGAAACACCAACGGGAATATACCAGACCTTAAACCATCTTTTAAGATGCCGTTCACAGCGGCCATCCCCGAAGAGCCTACAGATGGCGGTATCACTTTTGCCGCCCAAGATAGTTTGCCCAAGCTACCTATCCCTGACCTAGAAAGCTCTTGTCGAAAGTATCTCGCTGCCCTGAAGCCCCTACAAGGATCTCGGGAACATGTAGATACTAGGATGGCAGTGGAGGATTTCCTAAAGTCAGATGGGCCGGATCTCCAAGAAAAGCTCCAGAATTATGCGCTTGGGAAGAGCAGTTTCATAGAGCAATTTTGTAAGTAGGCGTTAGACATGATTGACAACAAGACACTGACTTCTGTCTCAGGGTACGACTCATATCTGAATTTCGATAACCCCGTTGTTCTCAACTTGAACCCGTTTTTCTTGTTAGAGGATGACCCAACACCTGCGAGAAATAACCAGGTGACCCGCGCAGCGTCTCTCGTAGTATCAGCATTGGAGTTTGTTCGGGCGGTACGCCGAGAGGAACTACCACCAGACAACATCAAGGGCAAACCTCTTTGTATGTATCAATATTCGCGGCTTTTCGGAACAGCACGTGTACCGACGAACCATGGTTGCCAAATTGAACAGGACCCGGATTCGAAGCATATTGTTGTGCTTTGCCATGGCCAATTTTACTGGTTCGACGTACTCGATGATAACTCTGACTTGATCATGAGTGAAAGAGATGTTGCGATCAATTTACAGACGATCATCGACGATGCAGTCCAAACTCCGATTCAAGAAGCCGCTAAGGGTGCGCTGGGGATTCTTAGCACGGAGAACCGGAAGATCTGGTCTGGACTAAGAGAAGTATTAACGAGGGAAGAGCGCTCCAATAATGCGGACTGCCTTAGCATTGTCGATTCTGCTTTGTTCGTACTATGTCTAGACTATACTGAGCCTGCGACGGCAGCCGAATTATGCCAGAATATGCTTTGCGGCACAAACGAGGTAGTCAAGGGAGTGCAGATTGGGACTTGTGTCAATCGATGGTACGATAAGCTTCAGATAATTGTCTGCAAGAACGGGAATGCGGGCATCAACTTTGAACATACTGGTGTCGACGGCCATACGGTACTCCGGTTTGCTAGCGATCTTTACACAGACACAATTCTCCGGTTTGCTAGGACAATTAACGGACAGGCGCCAAGTCTGTGGAAAACAGCGAGTCCAGATCCTTCAAGAAGGGACCCGGAAAGCTTTGGGGACGTCCACACGACTCCTCACAAGTTGGAGTGGGATTTGACACCAGAGCTCACCGTCGCTGTACGATTTGCAGAAACGAGGCTGGCTGATCTGATTAGCCAAAACGAGTTTGAGTGTCTAGATTTCAGCGGATACGGCAAGAATTTCATAACATCCATGGGCTTCTCGCCTGACGCATTTGTGCAAATGGCGTTTCAAGCCGCTTATTATGGACTCTACGGGAGGGTGGAATGCACATACGAGCCAGCCATGACAAAGTCTTACCTTCACGGTCGTACTGAGGCTATCCGTTCTGTGTCACGGGACTCGGTCAATTTCGTGCAAACATTCTGGGGCGACAACCCAGCCGAAGCAAAAGTCGAATCCCTCCGAAAAGCATGCGAGTATCACGTCAATAGCACTAGGCAGTGCGCCAAGGGCGAAGGCTGTGACCGCCACTTGTACGCGTTATTCTGCCTATGGCAAAGATATCTCGACGAACAGACCAGTCGATCGCCAAGTAGTGCTGGATACTCCAGCCCAATGGACAATGGCTCTTACCGGGATTCTATTGTTGGAAGTCCCGGCCGAGACTCCATAAACTCGATAGACATGGACATGCAGCCACGCCAACGAGGCGACAGCACAACATCAAATCCCCGATCGCGGGATATTAACCCAGTTCCGGCAATATTTGCCGATGCAGGTTGGGACAGGCTGAACACGACGATCCTATCGACGTCGAACTGCGGAAATCCGTCATTGCGACAATTCGGATTCGGCCCTACGTCGGGCGATGGCTTTGGCATCGGCTACATCATCAAAGACGAGGGCATCAACATCTGCGTCTCGAGTAAGCACCGACAGACTAAGCGTTTCGTCGACGCCCTCGAGAGCTACCTGCTCGAGATCCGCCGCGTGTTGCGCATCACCGGGCGCAAGGCGGCCACCGTCAAGCAAACGCGGGCTCGTGAGATCGACCACACAAAGGTGAAGACGAGCAACCGGCTCAAGGCCCGCGGACGAATGATCACGGGCTTGGATAACAATGCTATGCGCTTACGGCTAGCTAATGGGTCATCCACCGGCACGCGGTCGCCGACCGAAGAGAGCGTACTAATGAGTGACGATGAATTAGGCGGATGTAAGTCTTGGCCCCTGCGTCTACATTTCCTTTTAGATAAAAGTGTTGAACTATTTACTGACCCTCTTCTCTGTAGATGGCTTCTTCGACGCAGGCATGCTCCTCCAAGCTCTCAAGGCCCGCGGCGACGCCTTCGAGTCCAGCGAGGCGAAGGCTTCTGAGCGCGCCGCCGCTAACGCGCGGAGAAGGGAGGTGGGGAAGAAACTGCGGCTTGCCGAGTATTGATGATCCTTGCGAGGGTTTCCGGTGTACGGAATGCTGTTCGCAATGTAACTATGCATGTATGTATGTTATGTTATTTAGGGTTCTTTTATTTATGAAGAGCTTGGATTAGTTATGACGAAAGTTCGAGATACCATGAGACAGTGGGATTTGTATTACAATTTTGAGGAAACTCTTATTTGTCTACCTGGGTTATGTGATATTAGATAGGTACCCTGTATAGGTGATATGTGATATGTGTTAAGTATACTGGTCATATATAGTGTAGATATTGTCATTTTCGGTTGCTCTTTCTTATGCCTATGCAATGATCTCATAGAACTCGCCTTCTAGGTTCCTACTGGATTTATTTCTTCGCGAATCCGAGTGTGGCGTTAATCGTTGATGACTGCTTTTCTTGTCTGCTACAGTACTACCCGCTCAATTACGGCGTTGGTCGGGTACGGCTGTCACATATCCTGAGATTATCTAGACCTAAGCCCGGCATAGTGATCATGAATAGCCTCAGCTTTCAGCTCGTGAACACCTGGTCTCCATGTAGTAGTACACCGATACCGGCAAGTGGCGAGGCCGGGACCGAGATAGGCGAAGGCAAGCGAGGCTATTCGGACATTTAAGCTATAGTAGGAGTCTAGATCTCCCACTTGGCTAAATGGGGTTAAGTCCTTTATGCGAACTATAGAAGATTATTATGATTCGGATAACATTCCCAAGCGCCTGTTACTTACAGCAGCACAGAACAACAACAATGTGTGTCTGTCTAATGATTGGTTTATTTTCACGCCGCTTCTACATGCTGTGGTGATGATACGCGGTTTGGCCTAAGTACTGGGCCTAGGTGCTTAGTTCATTTAGTTTCGTGATATGAGGGGAAATATTCCGCACTATTTGTCTCCTATCCCGTGTGCTACGGCTCTTCTCAACACGGCGCACGACGACATCTTTCAAGATTCACGGCCAGGTTCCAGAAATGACTTCTAAGTGATTATTTAGTAGGGCTCTTCTCTATAACTGACATCTCTTAGCTCTGTTAACCTGCTCTCGAGACTGGAGCGTTATACGCCTCCATACGCGTTAGGATATGTTAGTGTGCAAATGAAAACAATCACTAGCAAAGCAGAAGACGACAAATCCACAAGCTTAAAATGATTCGTATCAGAGGCGAGATATCAAATGTATATATATAAATAAAGCGCAAGAAACACGCTCCTTTAGTTATATTAATTCCCGAATCCCAAGGTAGTCAATGATGCCTCTAACTCCGGACTCGATGCGTCAACCCAATATGTCCACGAATCTAGCTATTATATGCTAGGTAGGTAAGTAAATACTCATTACGTCTCTGCTGTCAGAGCTTTGCAAACAACCTATCCGGCTCATGCGTAAATATGTATCTCTCTCTATCCACATCGTTGTACCTCCCCTATTGCGGATAGACTTCTACTCTTATCAACCCTGACAGTCGAATATATATCTTTTTTTCTCTCTTTAATTGTAGCCAGACCTTATGCCATCTCGTGGAACTGGCCGCGGTGGTTCGAGTTATAATCTCTTTCACCGACAACGTTTCCTCCAGCCTCGTGGACGGTGGGGGGGACGTCGGAGATCCTGGCGGGATCGGCTGGCCTTGTTGTGGGCCCCAGTTCGAGTTGAGTGTCGTCGTAGGGCTGTGAGGCTGCGTGCTATATCTGGGATCTGACATTTGCGAGACAGGGCTGGTCGAGTCGTGACGGTCCGGCACGCCGGTTGGGGTGATACCAACGAATCCGGCGGGCTTCTGTTCACCCGTGGGGTAGTATGCTTGCACCGGAGGGGGGGTCTGTTGCTGGTATGGTGGCTGGCCGTAGCCCTGGTTGAACGCTTGAGGGGGATATCCGGGAGCATTGGCCGGTGGGGGAGCCACACCGCCCGTGGGCGCTGCCTGCTGCATCGGTGGAGCAGAGATAGCGTTCTTTTTCTTGTTGTTGTGGCGGATGATGAAGAAGATGCCGAGGCCGATGAGTGCGAGACCTCCTACGCCGCCGACGACACCACCAACGATGGGGCCAACGGGGGTAGATGATTTCTTTTCGGGGGGAGAATCGTTACCGTTATTGTTGCTACCGTCGTTGTTGTTGTTGCTACCACTACCACTGCCACTACCACTACCGCTACCGCTGCCGCTACCGCCGCTCCTACTGGCAGAGCTAGAGCTCGACGAAGAAGCGTCTGAAGTGAAGGAAAACACAAACGATCCATCATCACTGGCGGTATTGGAACCCGAGTCGAAGGTTCCGGATGACGACCCGGTTATAACGAACTCTTGCCAAGTTTTGGCATTGGTCTCCCCACTGTATGTTGTATAGAGTTGCTGAGCCGTTGAGATATTATACGAATTGCAGTAAAAGTCTATAACGTTGCTGAAGAATGTTTCCGTGTTACAGAAGGAAGCACTGGTCTGGGTACTGTGAGAGCGTAAGTAGACGCCTTTCAATACGACTATTCTCAACTTACCACTTCAGAGTATAAGTGTCCTGGAGACATCCATCATCACAGAGGCTTTGCGAGTACACTTGGTCGTAGTCCAAGCAGGTCGCACGGATACCGCAATTATCACCCTGGCAGCAGCCAGCACGGCCGAAATCTTCCTGGATCACAAAAGCACAGGTGTAATCACCATTGCAGGTCACAGCAGCGCCTTCAAATAAGAATCAGTATGGATCGGCATAACAAAAACGGTATGACCTTACCGGGTCTCCCAGAAACATAACCGCATGTGTTGTCTGGTGCGATAAGGACAGTCTGATCCCCCGTATCTCTCTTAAACAGTTCCCTTAAGTTAGGAGCTTGTGTGATCTCCGGGAGATGGAAAGTAGCGTCCGGAACGACGGCAGCTGTGGCTCGGGCTGGTGTCCCATCGAAGGCCAGGGCTCGGACGGAGGTAACAAGCGTTGCGGCGGTTAGGAACCTCGACATCGTGTTGTTAGAACTTGTCGACTCTCTCTACGGTTCTGTCTATAGTTCGCCCAACGGAGCAAAATGACCCACCCGTGATGAGATGGAAGGACAGAGTCTTTTGCAACCAAAACGCGTCGAAACAAAAGAGGAAGAGGGGCGGGAGAGAGCGGTTCGACACAAAGGAGGGCCGTGTATGTTTAAGAGGCGCTTTGAGGGTGTCATAGTGCGAGATCTAGCCCTCGCTAGCTCTCCGAAGGCAACCCGAACATGACAAGGCATATTTTCTCTCGTCCTCAGCCGGCGATTAGCGGATTGGGGCCCCAGACCTCGATTCATGGCTCCCAGCTTGCAGCCACAACAGCCTTGGGCTATTCCATATACGAGGCGAATAACCAGGGAGGAGATTGCATGTCAAGCATCATGGACCGGAGGCGGCCAATGGCGATGGAGGTGTTGTGGGCGACGTGCAGGAGCTGAACAGGTTAACAGGACGCTAAGGTATTATTGAGGATAGAATCGCCACGAGACCGTTGGCGTGCGGCTCTGGGTTAGGTAGTGTGCATAAACCCGACAGAGGGCCCGGACCGTAAGAGTCAGTTGGTCGGTGTAAGTATGCTCCAAGCTTCGCTACCCTCTCCTGTTAACACTTGGAAGATAGAACTGAATCAATTGAATACCCAGTTCGGCGTAAAGAGCATCAACAGAAACGAGCGCCATAGGAGAGAGACCAGCATCTAGTGTACAGTACTAATGCAGTCTCATGGTGCGGCTGAGTGATAGCTCATGTTAGTCGCGGGTCTTTAGCTGTGCTACGGCACTCTACACTAAACTAGAGACGGCGAGACACGGCGAGACATGGCAAAATAAGACGGGACAACTCCAGCTCTGTCTGCCGTCTCGCACATTTTCGCTAGCGTTAGAAAAGGGGGAGGTGTCACGCCCTTTCGCACTGCGAGATGTCGTGCCTCGGTGAACGGATTGAGAATGGTACATACCGATGGATGGCTGGCCATAGCTACCCAACCTACCGGTAATGGGTAGGGTACAGCACAGTACTGTAGTTCGCAGATGTGTGAAAATCTGACAGAAGTCTGTTCTGTCTAAATAATGCCATCGCCCAGAACATTCTACCGTCGCATCTTGTGTTCTTGAATCAGTATAGTAGTCAGTGCCATGGATATCTCCAGCTGCTTCAGCCAAAAGATGTTGGGCTGAGAACAAAGCACATCTCAGCTCCTGACGTGATCGGGCGACCCGGGAATTGGGTAGACAGCTGCGTACTACCACACCATGCCGATAATCGTGCGAAAGACACAGACTGAGCTGGATTGGGCTGGGCGCTGCGTTGTTGGGCTATTTTTGGGTATTCAAGGGATGGTGTGGTGTTGATATTGCATGCTACTACTACCCTCAGGCAGTTGAAGGTAGGTACTTCTGTGCAGCGCGGTAAGTCAACAGGGTCTAAGCTGCCATGTGGGGTGCGACCCTACCCTTGTCTCTCGGAATTTCGGCCACAGCTGACAAGAACAACATCCAGACGTCAACAGACGACACGCTCACAACCGCAACCTCATGTCAAGCATCAACACTCACTACCAGTGGTAACGACTGGAACGCCAGGCGCATAAATGAGGCCGCAGCTAAAATAAAATAAAATAAAAATCTAGAGATAGCCTCGCTTACTTCCCTTCCGAGGCGCGGCGCGGCGCGGCGAACCAGCCAATGCAGCAGCGCTCATGACGGACCTGTCGCAGGTCTTGCCGGACTTCCCTGTCGCCCGGTATACGCGTCTGCTGCCCGCCATCGAGAAGAGCCAGCTGACCGTCACGGATCTGTTGACTCTCGAGGTCCCCGAAATCGGGAAGCGCACGCAGCTGCCGCTGCTGGACGTCAAGCGGTTGTGCAATGCTATCCTAGCCGCTCTGCACGCCGATCTCGGTGTGACCACCGCGGACGAGGGCCACGGGGAGCAGAAGCAGAATGAGTCCCAGTCGGGGAAGCGTCCTAGCATTAGGGGAGGCTCTCTACGACAAACCGGAACGGAGCTCCTAGCACGGCCCTGGCGTACCATCAGCACGCTCGACGCCTCGTTGGACGCAGCCCTCGGAGGCGGCGTCCCGACGGGCTACATCACCGAAATCACAGGCGAGAGCGGCGCCGGGAAGACGCAATTCCTACTAACGCTGCTGCTATCCGTACAACTTCCACCCCCGCACGGGCTAGGGAGGCCCGCGCTCTACATATCGACGGAAGCGGCGCTCTCCACGAAGCGACTATCGCAGATCCTAGCACAGAACCCGTTCTTCCGCGCCCTCGACGCGGACGCGACCAGGCCGTCCCTGGACCGCGTCATCAGCACCGTGACGCCGGACCTCGAGTCGCAGGACCACATCCTCACGTACCAGGTGCCCGTCGAGGTGGCGCGGCGCGACGTGGGGCTGATCGTCCTGGACTCGGTGGCCGCCAACTACCGGGCCGAGTTCGAGCGCGGCACCGGCGGCTCTAACATGGCCGCGCGCAGCGCCGGGCTCGTGCGTCTGGGCCACCTCCTGCGGGAACTCGCGCGGAAGCACGACCTCGCCGTCGTCGTGGCAAACCAGGTGGCAGACCGCTTCTCGGGGTCGAATCCCTTCGCGTACTCGTCGTCGTCGTATTCGCCCGCCGTTAAGAACAGCAGCGGTCGGCCGTCGACCGTGACGCACCAGCAGCACCGCCACCACCACCTCGGCCCCATGTCGCAGGAGAGCCCCCTGGCGTCCCGTAGCCGGAACGTAAACCTCGGCACCGCGAACCTGCCCGCGATCCAGGACGTGGAGCCGTCGAGCAGCACGGCCGACATCGTCGTGCGCTCTAGCATGCCGGAGCCGCTGCCCGAGGACTTCGTGCCCGCGGCCCCGGCCGCGCTGTCGCTCGACCACCAGCAGCGGTGGTTCACGGGGTGGGGCGACGACCCGTACCAGCACCTGAACGAGACGCTGAAGACGCCGAGCCTGGGCCTGGTCTGGTCGACGCAGATCGCGGCGCGCGTCGCGCTGTTCCGCCGCCCTGCCTACGGGCGGAAGGTCGTGGTCGGAGACGACGACGAAATTGCGATTGCCGCACCCTACGTCAAGTCCTGGCGCAGGTGGATGAAGGTCGTCTTTGCCCCGCATGTCCCCGGCACTGGCCCTGGTCTTGAAGGCGCGGTTGAGTTCGAGGTCGTGGCCGGCGGGTTGAAGGGCGTCGAGCGGGCCAAGAACAAGAAGGTGAAGAGTACGAGTGGTTGAGTTAAGCGATAGGGAAGATACGGGGAGTCCTCATACAGAGGATGGTTGTTCATGGAGGAGCATCATACATGCGTCTACGACTGGCAATGCTGCTCAAGAGGGATAAGAATATTTACGCAGAACTTGGGTGAGATTCTAGTGTCAGGATTAATACACATTAGGCAGTCTATCTCCGCAACTACCACTTGGTATTATACACTGGAAGAACCTTTCAGAGATGCATGCAAATATTGTAGAGGGGCAATAGCCACATGTTTTTATTGTGATTCTTCGTGTGTGAGATGCTATGATCATCGTTGGCTAAATGTTTTCTTTTACACCCGAATTTGAAGCAAAATATTTAAGCACCCTAGCCACTCCACGCTTAGATGCATGCGATAATCACCGATTCAGAGAACGCCTCCTAATGCTGAAAAAAGATACTATGCTTACATCAACACATCACCTCGGGTGCGGAAACTCGTCTTCTAACTGCAGCCGCACCCCCACATTCATACTGATCAATTCCTGCACTAACAGTTTTGCAGCATAGGGCATCGTCATCTTCGCAACCTGCTGACTAGACTTGCACGTGTTGCAGTAGCCCTTAGACCCGAAGAGGCCGCACCGCTGACAGACATCAAGGACAACCGCGTCCGAGCTCGTCATGAGACGCTCGAGGAGGAGTTGCGAGGCGCCATAGGCGACGAGACAATCGCGTTCCATTTCTCCCAAACGTAAACCACCGTCTCGTGATCTTCCTTCCGTAGGCTGGCGCGTCAGGATGGCACGAGGTCCGCGCGAACGCGAATGCATCTTATCTTGCACCATGTGCTTTAGCCGCTGGTAATAGATGGGACCGTTGAAGATGTAAGCTTGCAGAGGCTCGCCCGTGATTCCCGAAGTGAAATAATCCTTGCCTTCCCACGAGAAACCCGCATCAACCAGCTCCGCACTCATCGCTTCGAGGGGATGCGAACGGAACGCGTCTCCGTAGCCGTAGTCTTTCCGCCCCTTGATGACGGATGCTTTGCCCGTGAGACATTCCAGTAACTTTCCGACTGTCATACGTGAGGGAAAACCGTGGGGGTTCATGATAATATCAGGAACGATTCCCGCGTCTGAGAATGGCAAGTCTTCTTGATCTACGATAATGCCAACCACACCCTTCTGTCCATGACGGGAGGAAAACTTGTCTCCTATCTCAGGCCGTCTGGTCTGCCTTGTTTGAACCTTGATAAGTTGGGTCTCTCGATCCGTTTGGGTAATCATGACCTTGTCAATGTATGCTGGGTCTGCTGCCTTGTACGTAATAGGAGTTTCACGGTAAGCTTCCACTCTACGTTCCATCCCTATAGTTGAACTGGTGGTGTCCTGTGGGCTTTCCTTCTTGATCATAACCTGCCCTGATTCCACCATCCAGCCAACATCCGCAAGACCATCCTTAGACAGAGCCTTGTTCTTATCAAGTTCAGGGTCTTTATCCCCAATGCGCTCACGGCTCCCGTTAGGGTACCTTTGAAGATCGGCTGCGTACTTCTTGAACACTTGGGCCCGCCCGAAGCCACGGTCAAGAGACGCTTTATTGAGTACGAGGGCATCTTCAATATCATAACCAGAGTAGGACATGACAACAACAGTAGCGTTCTGGCCTGCCGGTAATTTGTCGTAGTGAATGAGTTCTATTGTTTTGCTAATTACCATTGGTCGCTGAGGATACACCATGGTCAGGAGGAGAGTATCAATACGGTTGAACTGGTTGTAGGCAATTGCACCAATCGCTTGTTTACCCATAGCACATTGATACGTATTTCGTGGGGATTGGTTGTGGTGTGGGAAGGGGATGAGGCCAGCAACGGCCCCAAGCAATGTAAAAGGTTCGATTTCGAGGTGGGTAGTTGCTTTAGTGATATCTTTCTCAGTACCAGCAATGAGAGTATCGTTTTCTTCATTTGCATCGAGGTATTCGACAACACCGTTTCGTAGGAAGTCATCAAATGTAATTTCTTCAGCTTGTAACATTCTCAGTTGGCTCTCTTGTATCATCGACTTTCCGTTTTTAACAATAATATATGGTCGACAAATCCGGCCTTCGTCTGTGGCTATGTGCACGGCCGATAGATTTTCATTGACATTGATACTGACAAAGGGAGACATCCAGCCTCGCCGTCTCGTAGCGCGGAAATTAGCAGCGAATCTCTTGGCGGACCGAGTAAGAGCAAATGGAGTTCCGTTGATGTGTACTACGTAGGTGCCTTTTTTGTGCATCTCCGCACCAGAAGATTTTCTCAGAGGGTCCGCTTTAGGATTCGAATTGAAAGCCCATGTCTTGATGGGCATTTCATCGGCATCGGTCGTGATGTGGGTCATTAACGCCAAGTTCTTGACGAGGCCGCAAGCCTCGCCTTCGGGGGTATCAGATGGACAGAGCATACCCCATTGCGACGGCTGAAGAGCACGAGGGCCGCTAACTTTGCGGGTCTCTCGAACTGACTGCTTATGCGAGTCATCATTCCAAGCGCAGCTATATAGCTAAGCCTGCTTAGAACATGTGTGACGCCGGCTCGATTCATCCTAAATCGTTGGACAGTCCAGTTCCCTGTCTGTATTGCACGATTTAACCCTTCAGTGATATGCTTTCCCTGAGCACCGATCTGCAACAGAGGATCTGCCGGAATAGCACGATGCTGTTTTTTCAGAGTGTTCTCGATGTTAAATTTGAGCGAACTCAAGAAGTTTTTAAAGAGATCTTCGAAAAGCAGCGATAGAAGCTGACCTGCAAGTTCGAAACGTTTATTCCCCACGAAATCTCTATCATCGACCAGCTTTGGGTTGTGGCGGGCCATCAGAACTCGTCGCGTCATCATAGCGACGTAGACAGCCTTAGGGTAAAATTCCAATCCCTCGACCGGAATATGCGCGATAACAATGTTTGCAAGAGCATCGAGTCCCTCTTCAATAACACTTCGGCGTGGTTGAGGAGGGCCTCCTCTAGGCGGACGCCCTTTCATACCCATCTTAACTCTCGCGCCAATGTACTCGAGTGCTTGTTGCTCGGTGAATACCTCTGCCACCACAGCTTCTGAAAAGTTGATTTCGAAATCGTCTTGATATCGGGCGTCGGAGCCAGTAACTAACTGCATTATTTCAAAATCAGTGAGACCGCCAAGGGCCTTGAGGATGATAACAATTGGTATCGGCTCGGCCAGAACGTTGTGTTGGAGATTGATGCGCTCCTTCTTGAGAGTAACGTGTGTCTTGGACTTCCTTTCGTGGGTAGAACTGGTGACGGATGCCGTGATGATATTGTTCTTTTCGTCGGCTTCGATGATGACACGGTTCTTGCTGAGTTGCTCCTGGATGAGAATAACCTTCTCCGTCCCTCGCACGATGAAGTATCCACCTGGGTCTAGGGGGCACTCATTCATGACCTCCATTTGGGCATTATTAGCTCCATACAAGTGGCACTTGTTGCTCCGGAGCATAACAGGCATGCGGGCGAGTTCGACGTTGCGGCGGATAATCTTCTGCCTCTCTCGGGTGTATGCGACATCGACGAGAATGCGCGCGGAGTAGGTGGCATCTCTTAGGCGGCACTCTTGGGGGGTAACCTTGGGGTTGGTATTCGATCCATTTTGGCCAACATTCTCCGGGCTCTCGACCCTGATGTCAAGGAATTCGACCCAGAAGCTACTATCAACGTCGCTCTTTACAATTCGATTGGCCTTAACGATCTCCTTGATCTCTTGGTCGACGAAGTAGTTGTACGAATCGATGTGTCTAGGAATGGGTTAGTAGTTTGGCCGAAAGCACGCATCGCATCTCCAACAGGCAAAGGTACATACTGCTTCACAAGACCTGGAGACAACAGAGTCGTTAGCTACAGGGCGCATATATGTATCGGTAGAGGATCTACACACCTTTCACCTTCAAGAAGGCGGGGAGCAGTTGATTCTTGTCTTCGACGGCAGAGATTGGGTCTGTCAACTTTTTGCCATTGTAAAAGGGCTTGGTAAGCGCCTCGAATCCATCGTCGATATAAGGCATTGCTGTGGCGGCGAGCTTGCCCGGCGAATGGTGGCAACTGCTGTTGACGGGAGGGAAAATCCCAAGATGACTCGTCGCGATGAGCAACAGCAATGTTTGTGAAGGTAGGTACCTGGCACTCTACGTCCCCCACCATTCGGACCTGCCTTCAATGCGCCCGGCATGCCAGGATATTTTCTGGCTATCGCCTTATCGATAAACGTGGAGGCTCAAAATTTAAGGTTATCGTACAAGGATGGCTGCAGTAAGGGCAATTGCATAGATGCCCCGATAAATTGATTTTCGGGGCAGTGGACCACCGACTGGACCGCTTCCGCCCACTTGATGTCAACCGGCATTTCGGCACTGCATAAGTTACAGTGCCTACAGTAAGAGCGTTCTTGATTACCTAGTAGGTAGGTCCTAATCAGTCAAGATAAAACATAAGACATCATGGATTACAACTCCAAAGACGTTGTGCAGACAGATCAGCTATTTATCCATCTCAGCCGACCACAGCCGTATTTCGTTTGTTTTTGCGATTCGTAGGGCTGGTTTAAATTCAGGTGATAGCTGAAGACTTACATAGACCTACTATCCACCCGCCAACGGAAGTATACCAGATAGGACGTTATGTCCCCCATTCATCTTTGTAGCCTGTTTAAATAACTCGGGGTATGATGCAAGAAATACAGGAAATGGGCGGATCTCCTGAAAACTGCTTAATCGGGTTGGAAGAGTGGGAAGCTCATCAGAGCAAGAAACAAACCGCCGTACTAGACAAGTAGCATTTTAGGATAATATTAGCCAAGTGCAATGCACACTAACATGCTTCTAATTACTTTATTTTTCTTTAGAAAAAAATTAATTGCAAGTTCCTGGAGTATTCACAGCCCCAGAGTTCTTAGCTGTTGCTTGTGAGTCTGAACTTTGTTAATGTAAGTGGTCAATATATTATATGGCGTCTCTTGTTCTCTCGCTGCAGTCAAGACAGTCAGTATTGTAAACAACCACTATAGGACCTCTCTATCACTCCGCTCAACGTTCTGGCAATGATGGACTTGAACCTAGGTACTGTAATGTGGCCTGCCCCTCTTTACCCCTCCATCATCCTTCGCTGCCCCTCCTTTTGCAGCTCACCACTGCAGCTGGTCTGCATATCTGCTGCAGGACTATAATGTTGCGCTGGCACTCGGATCCTAGTCATCGAGCCTGTCATGTCGCCTCAATCGTCTTGCCCACAGCAGGATTCATTTGAGACCCAGCCATGACTGGTTGGACAGCTTGCTAAATGCAACCCTCGGTCACATAGGGATGAAGTGGCTGGCTGTCTGTTGTTCTCAATGGCCCCAAAGGATTATGTCTGGGCAGAGACGGCTACATAGGGTTGACAAATTGCCCGCCTCTAGAGGAAGGAGGAACTATTAGTGTAGGTAATTATGCCATTGTTGATGTTAGACGATCCGTCCAGTGTGCTGCAGCATTCACCATTGTATGTGTGCCTTTTAATTGGCATATCTAGTGCATTCGGGGAATTTTTTCATTGCGAAGCGGAAAGCCTAAGTTCTACCATTCCCACAATTTAGAGAAGACGCAAGAGAATGGAGATTGTTACGCACTTTGAGTTGCCCGTGGCAGCATGATGTGGATTGCAGATTGGGGCACACTACCTACTGGTATATAAATGGGTTTGGGTTTGG
The DNA here is from genome assembly GCA_003426235.1 of Xylaria polymorpha. Lineage (NCBI taxonomy): Eukaryota > Fungi > Ascomycota > Sordariomycetes > Xylariales > Xylariaceae > Xylaria > Xylaria polymorpha. The sequence goes on from NQIM01000019.1 coordinate 110,780, forward strand.
GTTTGAACTCGGCACGCCGGGTGAAGCTGAGGTGAGAGCGGGCTCACCTTGTTTAAAGCTAGGAGAGACAGGTTGTCATGGCTGGGCAAAAAGTCGGTGAGCCGCACAAGGGTTAAGCAGTCCTCAGAATGTTACTAATCCACAAAGTGAGGCTCTGACGACATCATCGACGTATTTAGCTCCTGTATAGATCCTGTATAGATCCTGTATAGATTGTCTTGTGACCAGTGAGTTGAAAGTGACAAACTTGCTTCTCCATCGCCGATATTGCCACCGAAGAGACCATGTTCCTATCTCGGCAGCCAGGCGTAGTGTGTTTGTATCTTCAGATTATTACGCTATGCGAACCCTGCCAACAATGCGCTGGCGCGGGGGGGGGGTTGTGTGTCTGTGTGACGGAGACGAATACAGTATGTACTAAATACAGGGTTCTGGCTATCACGCTCTGATATTCGCGGTACGGATGAAAACTGCTCCTATGATGCAGGTTATGTAACCAGGTAATACGACAGGGTCTGGGTCGTCTGTATCCCATGTTGTGTTGAGCTTCGGTTTGTGACTACAGTAGAAAACGTTCAGAATTCGGGATAAGTACCCTCAGTAGTACAGTACCTACCTACATGTATTTACGGACTACGTGAGCAGGGCTGGATCTCTCTGCCGAAATAAGCGGGAAGACCCTGACAGGTCCTAGATTAAACCTCCAGTTAAGCCAGTCAAACTAGCATTATGGTCGAGATCGCGTGTAACTACGCTATGGAGGAGGGAAGTGGGGCTATCTAAAACCATAGGTACCTAAATCGATCACTTGCTGGATACTGGCTGAATGCTATGGATGTTGGGCAGATTTGGTGCAAGATCTGTTGCTATGTATATTCACATGAGTCAAATTGGGGGAACGCGCAATATGTAGAAAATAAGAGTGTTCAGTATTGGGTTGCACAGGGTTCGAATAGAATCATCGCCCTCTCACTTCATATGGCATTCACTACTACCCATCGTCGTTGGGCATCTGGGATCATCTTGCAGGTGAACGTGTGCCGTGCGGGGACAGCCTCTCATGCCTATCGAACACATACTATATGTATATGTATGTTTAGCGCTTGAGGTCTAAACGCAGCTCTAAACGCCCACTACCCAGGTGGTCACTGGTGGCCCTCCAAAGGAATAGCTCTACAGCCTATCAGACACGGATGGCAGGTGACTAGCTTGATGATGAGAGAGATCGCTGGTCCAACTCATAATGACCTTGAGTACATACCTAGGTAGGTTACTAGTATGCTTAGTACTGTCCTAGGTAGGTAGTCCGAGTTTCCACTGACATTCAACGTCGAGGTTGACAGATCACAGAAAGATAAAGACGGCCTACATACCTACTTACCTAGTGTTCTGTGCGCGGGGATGAAAGAACAAGGAGGTTCTGCGTCCGATGACGGGAAAATTATGAAGGAAAAAGAATTGAAGACCCCTACCGCATATTGTTGAGCTGCATTACCATTATTTGGTACACTGCACGTACAGCTGTACAGCATGCCATGAACAGTAGTGGTTTCACGGTACTCGCTCCAGGTACTACCTACCCTACCTAATACATACGTATGGTACCGCGTATTAACCTGAAGGGGTAACAGATTTCGTGCAGATGGTTCGGGAGTTCCCCGCACTAATGGGGGCGCTTATCTACGCTAAAAACGCAGGGCTCCTACCTAGGCAGTAGACTAGTAGTTGGTGAGGTCAAGCTGGGCTAGAGGTACAGTACAGATACAGTAGGTATTTCATTTCTTTTTTTTCCCTTCTCACCGCTCTCTTTCGTTCTTTAGGCCACAGCTCTATTCCACCCCGGTCGGGTACAAGATTGAGTCAATCCCTACCCAACCAGTATAGAAATAAGCTGTATGCCACCTCCAAGTAAAAGAAAGAAAGAAGAAAAGCCACAGCCGAAAATTGTTGTCAACTATCTGGCACGAGACCTGGGAACTAAACTCCCTAGTTTGAGTTTTGAAGTTTTTGTGGTTGGTCTATGACACCCAGCTGGATGGAGAGTTCAAGGCGGGCAAGTCCACTAGCAGGAATGTACCTGGATATGCCCTGAAGCTTACCACCGACCCGACTGAGGTAGAGGGAGAGGGGGTTGGGAGAAGCACAATAACAAAACAGTAGGTACCGGCGGTTCAAAAGCGAGAACCTGTCTTTGCCCAACGAAATTCTTATATAGAAGACGGGGGCAAACAGATCGGCCGATAAATTGTATACTTGGTTTCGGTTTTGAAAGCCAATCGGCAATAGCTCTGGCCAGCACATTTATGGACATCAACCTTGAACCCAGAGGTGCCGGTACTTGTCGATTGGATGCTTTACTAATTGAAGTCGATACTAGTAAGAGAAAGCCACGTTATATACTCCCCGGCACTAGCTGCCTATAAGGTATGTAGATTTAGGTAGTATACCTATAGGTAGGTAGGTATACTGAAAGAAGAATATGCCGTACTGAGAACCTTGAAGCGGTCGCTCGCTCACCGTGCCATTCAACTTTCTTCCCTCCAAACCTGCAAGCACCCCGACACCGCCCTATACGGCAACACAGCGGCAACGGAGCAGGGATACCCTAAGACGTTAATATGGTCGAATTTTATACGGGTGGATAGCATACTACCTACCTAGTATACCTACCTACCGTACTTACAGGGCTAGATGAGACACAGCACAGATAGGACACGCATCAGTTAAGTATCACTGACCACGACCGACTCCACGGCTTTGTGCTGCGGGTTCGAGGTAGGTAGGTTGCTCCTAAGTTCCAGCAAGTAACCTGCCTTGCTTACCTCTATGCCTACTATCTATCTAACCTTAGGTACCTCTCCAAACCTAATTCCCCTCCCCCTCCCCCCCAGAACCGTTCGACTTACCTAAAACTACCTACCTACCTGAGGTAGGATAGGGCACCTAAAGTAGCCAAGTCTCCCAGTGCTAGTTAACCTCCTTTACCCTGCGCCTCATCTACCACCTACTTTCTACCTAGGTAGGTAGAATTGAAACATTGATCTTCTGCACTTCGCACAACTCCACTCGCTTTTGTTTCTGTGATTTGCACCCTTTCCCCCCTCATGCTGCCGCCCCTGGCTCTCCAGGGCTGCGTTCGCATAGGTGCTGTGCTATAATTGTTGTTATCCCAATGTGAGTTACTTGGACCCCGTGAATTCCACACCCCATCGTCGTCACCTCGCCAGCCGTGCGCATCTTCGCCATCGGGGGAGTGAGCATCGTCAACCGGCTGGCCAGCGCGATTTGCGTCTCGTGCGAGGGGTATGTGACGGCGCCAGCCAGCAGAGGGGCAGCACTGCGCGCAATCCGAATCTCGAGTGTTGCGCTTCCATCCCTCCTCGCCCCTCGCGAGGCCGAGGCATATTTGCCTCGGCGACAGCATATGTCGTGGTCTCCTGATATGGGGATGAACAGATCGACTAACGGTACTCGCGCAGTCTATAGAATCCAACGGCTGCCGATCTGGCGTGTACGAAAGACGTCCGTGTTGTAACGATAAGAAGTAGAACAGATGGACGATTACCGGTTTCGCTCTCAGCAGCAGTCCCCAAGAAACGAAGCGCCAATGAATTCCCTTGTCTCACCACAGCGAAACGGCAGAATGCCATCGCAAGATCTTCGAGCCTCCTTGCCCCGACGATTCACGACCGACTCGGGGCGTGTACCAACATTGACCTCCATAACTACCACCCAGGCCCAGGAATATACTTCAGTCGTGAGTCTTGTCCATACTTTTGGGCCGTTGATTGGCTCGAGTCGCGGTAGTATATGGTCTTGCCGGTCTGCGGCCATGTTTCAATTTGCGAATTGGATGTCTCGCTATTCTGAAACCGTTGGCTGATGATGTGTAGCTTCCAACCCAACAATATAAAGTCCAACTGGTAAGATCTTCCCCTGAAATGCGCAGTATAGCTCGCAACGTATCGCCGAATTCCGTCTTAAGCACGGCGACCACCTTGAGATTTGGTGAAGTCCGATGCTGATTGATATTCGTAGTTGGAGAAGAAGAAGCTTGAATATGAAAAGCTTCGGGAGCAGAAACGGCGATTCGAGGCCGAGATGCAGAAGCTGGACCAGCAACAGCGGGAGCTGCAAGAGGACCTAAGACCTGTTTTCGGCTTGACCGGCCATCAATCAGAGCCGACAACCCCTCCCGAATATCGGGAAACAACCACGGGCTTTCCAACTATGTTCTCCCGGCCGAATAGATACTCCATGTCGAGCCTCGTCTCTCCTCCGGGCCTCTTTAACCGCCCTGGACGATCTGGTTCAGTCCTCACTTCTCCTCAGTCAAGCATTATCCCTTCTCGCTATCAGGATGACCCATTACCCTACCGTTCAGTGCCGACTACCCGACGAAACAGCGACGAGGATGAAAAGGAGGAGGCCCTTCGCCAGGACCCAACCAGTCATCTATCTACAACTGCGTAAGTGTTCAATTTCGTGATCCTGGTTGCTTAGGAAACCATTGTGTCCCTTGTCAATTCGATCTTTTCTCTCCGAATTACAGTCGTCCTTGGCAGTTATCTCATAGCCAAATATCCCATAAATGGGGAGCATAACTTTAACTTTCACATTGAGAGTGAAGGCATATTATTAGGACGTTATTCACAATCAATATCCCTCTCGGGCTAGCAAAATTGCTACTGATTTTGAAAGCTCCCTTTGTGGTCTCGCACCAGCCCGTGGGAAGAACTACTACCTACATTCAAGGTCACCAGGTACAAAGATGTACCTTCCAACCTATTCAGCATTCACCACCTTCCTTGAAATTCAACGGACACAATTCAATTGTGCATAACCAGGCTCTTTTAAAGCTACTAGGTAGTAGGGCTATCCATAAAAGGTGTACTGTTATTCTACAACTACTACCTAATTCAACAATCCTCCCACCAACTATCCACGCACATTACACTTGCACCTGCAACCAGAACACATATTTCCATACACTTCTCTATTTTGTAGACAGACATATGGACCTTCGCAGAAAAACATGTTCTAACTTACGCGGCACTTGAAAACGGCTCTGTAATAGCAAGGGACCTTATGCTTTATATCTCTTCAAACCTCAATCCCAACCTTCCCACCTACACTTTCCACTTTCCTTTGCACATTCTGCAACTACCTCCCCTTCAACTGCCACCTATATTGCATCACACACCCCATCTGCAGTATTTGCCGACTACTACTGTACCTATTCAGACGCAACTTCTAGCAGTGCTAGCACTAATCAAAGTTCATACATCCCCAGGCTGAACAGATACTCGATGCCGGTAACTCGCAGAGGTAATATCTACGACAACATCGACCAGACCAATACAGCAGGGTTTCTCTTTAGAGACGACGACGCAACTATGGATGCTAGCAATTACTCAGGCATCGATGCGAGCGAAGATGTTTTCCCTCAGCTCCATTCTCAGAAAGGAAATCCCAATGTAGTAAGTGAGCATGGTTAATACTTCCCAGTTCTTGTGTGTGTGCAGCATCTGCAGCATCAGCAGCAAAACGTTACCCCACGCATGTCCTTCCTGTAAATACTGCTTCAGTTCTCAACTCTTGCAGTCCTATTTGCGATTGCCAGGGAAGGGACCTGAAGCGGTCTATTCCCGGCTGCTGTTCATCTCCCCACCACCAAAATTCTGCCCCCCCTCAACAAATTCCACCTGCACAAACTACAACTACAACTACAACCAAGATTCCCCACGAACTCCCCCCCACCGCCGTGGTTTCCTGTAGCACAAGCAACATTTCTATCTTTTGTGTACATTCCATTCTACTTCCACTTATCCGGCCCCGATAGTCTGCGAGCCATATTTCGCGAGGTACTAATATATCACGATTCATAGCTGTCTGCCTCCAACGCCGCAGCAGACTTAGCCGCTCAGCTCGGAAGTAGTGAAGCCACAACTACAAACGGCTGGGGCAACATCTCTCGCCACCGCCAGCAGCAGAGCCTATCCACTGTTCCTTCCCAGATGGCAGACTCTATGAGCGCCGTGCAGGCGGATACTACTCACATCGGATCCCGTCCCTACCGCCACTCTATGGACTTGAACCTCCACTACAAAGATAACGCGGCGGAGAACACGTCTACTTCTAATATTTCCCCATCATCTACTCAAGTTCTGTCGACACCCCCCAAGCTGCAGAGCTCCTTCTCTGCCAGTGATGTACCAACTGTCAAGACCATGTCTGGTGCTGGACTATCTTCTGCCAATGCGCATGCCCAGCAACATTTCCACAACCACAACGCTAGTATCGGTCGTATTCCTCCTGGTGCTATGAAGCGACACAGCCGCGAGTTGTCCGGAGATATCCATGCTGCCGTCACCCAGGGCGGAGGAGCCTTTCCTTCCATTCAATCCCAGTTGCAGGCGAATGCACCATCCTTTGGCCCCATAGCCTCAAGTCAAGCTCCTCTTCAGTCTCCTGTTTCTGCAGGCGCCAACTCGGTGTCTTCCCCTTCTCCCGCTGGCGGCTATCAATACTACCAAGGATACAACCAGAATGGGCCAAATGGTGCCTATAATATGGGACTGCTGGCGATGGGCATGCAGAATATGAACATGAATGGGTACCCGCCCCAGCAGAACTACACCGGTTATGGTGCCGTGTACCAGCCTACTGGTCAGCCTCGTGATTCACAGCAGCGTGTCATGCAACAACGTCGCGCTCAAAATGATGATGGTAGGCCCTAACTCTAGTCACCCGTATTGATTCTTAGCTAACCTACTTGTCAGCTATGAATCGCTATATAAATCTACCCCTCGAGCAAGTTGGAGGTACTATTTACGAACTCTGTAAGGATCAGCATGGTTGCCGATACCTACAGAAACAACTTGAAAGTCAGATTCCGGAGCATGTTCACATGATCTGGATGGAGACGAACCAGCATGTAGTCGAGCTTATGACGGACCCTTTTGGCAATTATTTGTGCCAGAAGCTCCTGGAATATTGCGATGATGAGGAACGTACTGTGCTCATTCAAAACGCCGCTAAGGATATGGTCCGTATCGCATTGAATCAGCATGGTACTCGCGCTTTGCAGAAAATGATCGAGTTTGTGACCACCCCAACTCACGTTCAGATCATTATTGAGGCCTTGCGCTTCCGAGTTGTGGAATTGATTCAAGACTTGAATGGAAACCATGTAATTCAGAAATGCCTGAACAAGCTCGGTTCCGCCGATTCCGAGTTCATCTTCAGTGCCGTTGGTACGCACTGCATCGAGGTCGGCACCCATCGCCACGGATGCTGTGTTCTACAACGATGCATAGATCATGCATCTGGCCATCAGAAATCGTGGCTGATCTCCCAGATTACTGAGCATGCTCTACGTCTCGTCCAGGACCCGTTTGGCAATTATGTTGTTCAGTACATAATTGACCTGAACGAGCCGAGTTTCACGGAGCCTCTTGCCAAGAGATTTCTCGGCAAGATTGGGATGCTTTCTCGTCACAAGTTTAGCTCTAATGTAGTCGAGAAGTGCCTGCGCTGTGCTTCTGAAGAAGCCAAAGACAGAATGGTCAGCGAGCTCCTCGTCCCTGGTGAGATGGAGCGCCTCCTCAAAGACTCGTTCGGCAATTATGTTGTCCAGACTGCCTTGGAGCACTCATCAGTCCATATGAAGCACCAGCTAGTTGAGGCTATTCGCCCCATGCTACCTGGTATACGAGGAACCCCATACGGACGACGTCTTGGAGCAAAAATTCAACAACATGATGGTCAGAGTGGCAATAGCAGCGGTCAGACAACTCCGTCTGAACCCACGCAGGGTCAGATTGCGCTCAATGGTAACCAAGGCCGCGCCATGTCGAACCAATCGATTCTCGCGCCTGGTGTTTACACTAATGGTCTGAATGGCACCCGTGCCCAAATGACATATCCTACGCCGGCCAATATTACAATGCCGAATCCTCAAAACGCGCCCCCGCAACCCCCTCGCATGAATTCCTTCCAAACCTACCCCGGTGCAGGTGGCAATCTTGGAAATGGCGACGGCTCTTTCATCTAGAGCACCAACTACCTAAAATCACTGTTGTAACGGTACGATACACGATCTCAGATGACATGTACCATTGGCGGCTTTCTATTTCTATGGTTTTAATGGCCTTTGATAGCATGAGTAGATGCTCTCTACGACCTTGACGACCTCTCATTGATGACAATATAGTCTTCTACTTTGGGCACTGAATGATTCATGCCACAGACATGCACCACGGAGCTAGCTTATTAGCACCCACCATTCCAAGGGCTGCTCTGTACATTAGTCGCACCGTGGTGCATGGCATCTTATTGCCTCAGCCCTCGGCGCTGTTGAGCTGTTGCGAAATAGTCTCTATCAACAATGGCCCCCACACGGCGTTTCTCGGGCTATTTCATGTACTTGGATCCCAGCTCGATCTCGACATAGACCTCTTTTTCTTTAGGCTTCTTCCTTAGGGTTTTCTTTCGCACAACAGATCCTCCCTTGCCCGGCATGTCTTTTGGTCAGCTCGCATCAAAATTCCCAAGCCGACCCAGAAGCTCCATCATCCTGGTGCTTCCTCGGCAGAGCTAACAAGGTACTCGGGAGGAACACGATTTGTGGTATTGTAACATTGCTCGACGATGTGCTCGATTCGGGTCGGAGAAAAGACAATTGCTCCGGTGGTATCCAGCCATCTATCTCATAGGTTATCGGCCTCCTCGACAGTGGCAGCATCATTTCATGGGCATGAGCACTGGGGAATGATGGGTAGGGAGTGGTACAGCTAACTGCAATGCCACGGAGGGTTTGGTGCATTGTGTTATCTGATCCTGAACATTTTTTTTATTCACGACATCTTCCCTTGCGATAGTCTTCTTCACTTCATGTATGCGGCAGATCTCTGCGAATTTGGCATTGGACGCTTTTCACACAATGATGCGTTTGCCCAGAAGATTTCGCGGCAAAAGATCTGACTTGCTTATTGCAGATAGGTTAATCAACCAGAAAGTTCACTATAATTCACGTGTTTCTTCTAATGATGATTGAACTATATCTCGTGAGCAATGTATTCTGAATATGACACCCGACTGCCAGCTTCATCAGGTGTAGTCAGGCCGAGGACTAAGGTAACCTTCTACACCAGCTAGGCCAGTAAGTGAATAAATACTTAATTTGACACTTGTATTGATTGGTAGGCTCTAGAGAGGCCTCGCTCAGGTATGCGGGTCTAAATAAGCACACCTTCTAATCCTGTGCAGACACCCAAGCTCATTCGAATAGGACGACTCATTTTGTGATGCCAAGCGAATGATAATGGAGGGCCACCAACCATAAACTCCAGGTATATATCGAGGCAAAGGCACTGGTGGTAATGATCACGAGTTTCACATGCTGTATACAAAGCCACGGCATCCTGGGAATTCTGAGCAGCCAGCCCATTCACAAACCCGCTTACGCGAACCCCGAGACTTGCTCTCGCCGACTGCGATCATGAGACGCTACGTAAGAATCGGGCCTGCACAGCGGAATGTTTCACGTCACATGAACCCGATTAGACTATCTACTCGTGGGGATCTAGGTATCGGTAGCTAGTGCTCGGTTGGTGCGCTACATGGTTCAGTCAGTCAGTCTGACTAGTCATACGCCAACCGCGCGTTTATGACGAAGCAGTATCACTGCGGACGAGGACGAGGCGCACAACGAACCCAGCGGCACGGGGTCCGTGTCCCTCCCTGCTGTGCGTAATCGATGAAGGCGAATCTTTGGACTGTGTTGGGACGACGGGTATGCCCGAGACTTTCGGTCGATTGGATCTTATGTGTGTGTACAAACACCGTCGTAGTATTGGTATCGCGTAGGATTTGAACTAGTTACTAGTTTTATATCTGAGATTGTACTAGGTTACCTCGATCGAGGGCTGGATTAACGGCCGTGCGTACGTCAATGCGATTTCAGCCACCACCACCACCCGTACTCCCGGGCCGCGGTCCGAGCGGTCGGTCATTAGGTTAGGTTAGGTATTCTGCTCCTTCACTTGCGCCTGGTCAATTTTGATATCAAATAATATCAGCTGGTACTCTGGTAGTAGCCATGCTCCCAGGCTCGAGATATACTGCCGTTTCATTGAATCTCAATATGTGAAGTTGACAAATTGACGGATTATGTGTAGAAATTGCTAGTGTTGTAGTCGTAGTCAGGGTGTTGGATGAGGAACATATAATAAATACACCGTCGCTCTATAACAACCCCAGTACTCTAACGAACCAATTGATATTCCCTTTTCGTGAACTCGTATAACAAGAGTCTGGTCTTTAACGCTAGGATATTTCATTCCAGCGCTCATGCGTACGTACGTACCAGGGCAAGACCAAACCCTCAAAGACCTTACAACCCAATAATCCGTTGGTAAGGCAACATGAGACTCTCAAAGCAGATAGTGTTCTTCCAGAGAGGGAACTTGGTAAAAGCCACTACCTGAAGAGACTATAATATATACAAACCTGATAGTAAAATCCAGGAAAATATAACTATTTCCTCGTCCTATCTCCTTAGGTACATTCACCCCCTAAACAGCTAGATAGCCCATATCCTTGCCTCTCTTGAGCCAAAAAAAGAAGGGATATATATAAAGGCCACGATATAAAACCAACCGCTATGCTCGGGTTTGACACAGAACATTGACCGTTCACTTCTGTCTATTTATCAAGGTGTCTCGGGCAAGAGGACATGATACCGAATCCAAGGTGCAACGACCCAATTCTCGCAGCTTTTCCCTGTAGTCTCAGTGGAAACCAAAGGGGAAGGACGGTAGGCTGGCTAACTTGCGGCGTCGGGATCACGCAGTAGTCGGCCAACCCATCTCGTCCCTTGATGCTCAAAATCACGAGACATCTATTGAAGAGCGGAAAGGGGGAGGGGGTATCCTTAGCTTCACATCCCTTTTCTCGGGTTCCGTTGCGCTACGGCGCGCACATAAGAGCGAAGTAGGAATTCCACGCGAAGGTATAAGTAGGTAGGCTATCGTAATGGATTGGCACCTCATGTGGGTTGGGTCGTTCAATACTCGCGTTTCCTCTCTCTCTCTCTACGTGTGTGTATCTGTGTGCATGTGAAAGGAGAAGGGATAAGACGAGGTGGTTCGGGCACGGGTTGCAGGTAATTATCTTGCTTGTGTTAACTACCTCGAATATCTATGTCGATCCGCACGTATTTGCTAGTCTAGCTAGTAAGTTTCGGTTGATGTCCGCCCTCATACGTGGACTCGGTTATTAGCGTGCAGATAAACCTATGTTTTGTTGGATGTGAGTCAGTTTGGTTTAACGACAGTCAGTCAAGGATACAATTATTCGAAGTCTTCCCCTCGGCCTGTCTTGCTCGCCCGTACTAAAATGATATGTACACACACCTGGAAGATCGTGAACATACCGCATTCCACGGCTATAGCAGATATTACTAGTTTTAATTGCAACTTCAGCAATAAGGATATCATGGCCATTTGGATGCTGTTGCTGCTTCTGCCTCCAGAGGAAGTTTAGTATACGTTTGTCCGGGGCTGGTACCTAGGCTTGAAGTAATGGATGGATAGTGAGGCTGGCGACCCGTCGATTGGTCTCGAGGAGGCTTGCACTTACTACCTATATCTCGATCGTCGTTGAAAGATACTACCTCTATCGGAGTAGTCTACTTCTCCCGGCATAGTAGATCTGCATAGCTTCAGTGGTGCAACATAAATTATAGCAGATGGCCTGGGTTGCCTCACGGCAACGACCAGGAAAACAAGAATATAAAGCGTGCTAAATACAATGATGAGGGCAACGTCTAATGTATAGCGCCCCATGTCTTGCGATTTATTGTCATGGCTCTCCTATTTTAGAGAGGCGAGAGAGAGAGAGAGAGAGAGAAAAGAATCTCAATAAACCAGCTCAGCTAGGCTACATACCCATAATACCTATACGATATTATGTTTTGCATGAAGGAAGTAAAGTAAAGTGAAGGAATGAAACACAGCACATTTAACAAGGGCCCCAATACCGCCAACAACGCAATACCAAAATTTTAGTTGTTCTCGGGACTGAGATTATACACAGTCTACTTACAGATATATACATCAAGATAGCTCGAACGCTGGGATGTCCTCCATGCTCGCTCAAGCCGTCTTTCGTCCTGACGCCGGCACATAGGAGGAGGGAATAAGTCGCTCATCGTTTCGTTCTTTGGATTTACTCAGCCAGCTCCTATATCCATCTTCATCGTTCTCTCCGTCTCAGTTTAATTATCATGCAATATTTCGACATAGAAGAGTAGAATACGTGGGAGCATAGAGGCATCTCGTCGTACTTAGGACAAATAAGACAATACTCAGAGACAAGCTACGAGCTAATATATCTGTATGGTCTGAGCGGAAGCATAACAGGCGATACAAAGACACGCACTGGCGAATGAAGGGCTGAGAGATCTCAGTAAATTATTAGTCAAACGAAATGATATCACAGTCATAAAACGCAGCATAATAGCGTAGCAAGGAAAACTTTTTGTTCCTTCTCTCACTAAGTAGGGTAACTCCAGGCAGAATTCATGAGCCAGACGCATGCCCTATTGACCGTGAAGCAAGACCTCACTCCATCCCAAATCACGAACCAGGTTTTCACCCCCCTAATCGTAACCGCAGCCACTGCCTCAAGCAGTCGCACATGCTTATCGGTAGCGCCAGAGAGAGAGGGTGTTGTGCCTCTTCCAGGTCTTTCTGCGGCCAGCCTTGGTCTTGTTGTAGCGGTGGCCCTTGTTGAGACCACGGGACTTCTTGCCGGTGGCGGTGAGGCCGCGGGACTCGCGGTGCTTGTGGACGGGGTTGACGATCCAGTTGATGCGGGGATCCTGGCGGATGGCCTTGTGCTGGGGGTCGACTAGGATGACCTCGTAGTACTTGTAGGTGGAATCCTGGTTGATCCAGTACGAGTTGAGAACGCGCAAGTTGGCGCAGCGGCGACCGACACGCTCCTCGGCAGTGGACTTGAGCGATCGCTGGTACTTGAGTTGGTTCACACCCTGGTTGGTGGGCTTGCCTGCGGTGCAGATGCTGGTCAGCCACAAATCTCCAGCGGTGTCGGACACAACTGATTCTCTAGTCTACTTACCGTAGGTGGCACCCTTAGGCACGGGCCGCTTGCGACCACCGCGGCGCACGCGCACACGGTAGATGACATAGCCCTGCTTGGCCTTGTATCCCAGGCGGCGGGCCTTGTCGGGGCGCGAAGGGCGAGAGGCGCGGTGGATGACGTTCAATTGACGGAGCTATATTGATGCACTCTCAGCTAATGTTCAACGAGTGTATAGCAGAGACACGTTCTCGCAGGAGAGAAGACAGCGTCCACAGGAATCCACAGCGTCCACAGCATCATCCACGTCTCGGGTCTCGATTGTAGACGGGTTGTGTGTGTTTGTTTTCGCCGTCTTCCGTGTCGGGCAAGGTTCGGAGGGTTCAACATACTTCCCAGCAGCGGACTCGGGAGAGGAAGAGCAGGACATCAGACTGCTTCTTCTTCTGAAGCTCTTCGACGTACTTGAGGGCACCCATCTTGACTGTGGCAGGGGGACGAGTAGTGTCAGCAGCACGCACACGGAATATGCAGAGGTAATTGTAACTGCAGATGCAGGTGAAAGAGAGAGGGAGGGAGAGATGTAGCAGGGGTTCGATGCTGTTGTGAGGAGGGCTTCCGACGTACCAGGTTGGGAATTGAAGCCTGCAACAATGGATGATCGAGGGTCGTTGGTGGTCGTGGTGAGAGAGGAATGGAAAATCTCCAAATCAATCGGCTTGAAATTTGGTGGTTGAGGGGATTGTGTGGGCGATATGCTGCAAAAATTAAGCGATTATGCACTAGTACCGATTTAGCACGCTGAAGGTGGATCTCATGCTTTACTAGCCACATATCCTGAGCGGCTGGGTACCTAAGTATTTATCTATCTGTGGCTGAACAAAACACCACCACGACTCCTGGAAAGGTCAAGGAAATAAGGTTAGGGATGTGTGCTATCTTGAAGGTGTTAAGGAATCCAGTAGGAATTTCTCGGTATTAGTGAGCGCCTACAGTAACAGTGTAGTAATAACACTAACTTCTCTTCTTCTCTGCGAGCAAGAGTGGACTATCTACTAGAACAGGACAACAGCATATTATTGCACATGAAGACGACCCCCCCTCCCAACCTGACATTTATTCTACCGGCCGTGATATTCGCCAAATAGATCGTTATCCCTTCACTCTTGTTGGACCATTCTTGCCATGGCCGAGAAATGATTCAATTGCTCTTCAGCAACTTGACCCCATGTCTCGCCGTGTAGAACTTTTTGGTTGTCCTTGAACAGCTCCTTGACAAACTGGTCTTTCTCGCCTGTATTTGGTTGGTTGAGTACCGGGTTGGCGGCCGACTCAGGCACCAGGACACTTCCTATCAACGTCTCTCCGTACACACCACTGCTGGTCAGAAATTCTCTGATCTCTTGATAATCTTGCTTCCATTTGGCTGCGGGAAGCTCCAGCTTATTGGTTTTGAGCTGTTCTTCTACAAGCTTAAATTGCTTCATAAGCGACTGATAGCCCTCCGTGTTGACCAGGGCTTGTTTGAATAATGGGTGATCTTCCTTGCGAAGAAGGCCCAGTTGTCCAGCTTGCCCACCGGATAACTGCTGTGAGAGCTCTTTGAAAACGGTGGCAGACTTCTCTTGGCCCTTGGCCCTGGTCAGTCAAGTTAGTATATACGGTTTTCGACGATGGAACCAGAGATTCACTACTGACAACTCTTGCTCTTGTTTCTGCTGGTATGTCTTTAGCTCCATGCCCTTCTTTTTCACTCTTTGGCGAAAATCTTTGAGGAACTCGTTGGATTTTCTCGTCTCTTCCGTCGTGGTTCTCTCGAGAACGGTGGCCAGTCTCTGATAATTTCTACCCATTGGGGTAAGCTTGTGCGTGCGAATATGGATACGATGTTGGACATGTGCTCACTGGCTGCCGGCTCGCCCTGGATCTTCATCATACTCCTCCAGACGAGAAAACTTGCTTTTCTTTCTGCGCGATTCTGTAACAAACAGGCCATCCCACTCGTCACCATTGACATCATCAGTGGCTTTACCTCTTGCTTTGGGCATGTTGACTTGGGCACCCCGTGCAGAGGCGGGAAACTAAGGGGACGAGGTTCGACTTGCAATAGTCTATTGAGACGCCAATCAGTGGGCGTTTCGACCGGTTCAAAGTCGAGATGTATGTATATGTAGACAGTGCTAACGCAGTCGGAGGAGCATGAAGACTGTAGGGAATGACGATGTTGAGAAGATTTGATATGTGGTCAATTTGCACCCATATCTTGCTAGGAAATGGGAGCCCTAGATGGTGAAAGAAATCTTGCGGAAACAAGAAGGAGTGGAATCGGCACAGGTCAACCCAGAGAGAATCCGACTGTAATGGCAAAGCCTGGGCGGAGGTCCTGCCTGCCCTCATTGATACAACCGCTCATTCCTCAATTGAGATATGCTCACTGTTATACACCTAGGTAATTACCCTCCCAGGAAGTTGCGATTCGGTTATGTAAAGTTCAATCCTAGTACCATACCTTCCCAAGCACATGCACCTTTGCAGGTACATACATACCTTACATATATGTAGGCCGTCGATGCCCAATAGCCGAGGTGCTTTCCACAAGTACCAGGCAGCATCACTACCTAATCATTATACTCGGTGGTGGGTTGAACTTGAGTATTACCTATTATTTATGAGAGAGGATATGTTAACTACTATGTCAATGTTGTTGTCCTAGCTCATGTATACAAGGGGCACTTCTTGTAGCTGTAACTCTAATTCTTGCGTTGGTTGACCTCCCCTTGATAGGTACTTGATACCTAACCCATATAACCCAGTATTATATTCTATACACTCGCTTTCTAGACATTTCACGCTTATGGAGATCGAGCCTTCGCCGGGTACCTCAGACTAGAATATTAGGTAGAGGCACCTAGCCGTGTGGCAGAGAAAAACATTATGCTCGCATCCGTGTCCCCGGAGGGCGTCTACATACCTACTGAAGCTGTTGCTAGCTGTCGTATCTTGTCCAAATGAACGTGACAGCTAGGTTCCATACAATTTTGCCCCTTGCTGGTCGTACACGAGTTCACCTCAGAAATACCCAACAACAGCCGAAAAGCCCTGTTTTTCACATCAAATTACAACTATGCCGTGCAACCATCTCAGTCTATATTCGTCTCCCTTGAATCCAGTGATAGTTTTATCTTGTTGCCAAGTCTTAATGCCGTCGTCATGAGTCAAGTGAGTCGTGAGGGAACAGAAGGGGGTACTTGGACTAGGCCCCGTCCTGTGCCTATAATTCCATCTTTAGCCGTGTAAAACAAAGCCCGGCCAACACCAAAATCTCATCTTCATGTTCTTTATCTGCCCTGTGTTCTCCATGAATGATATGGTACGAGTAAAGTATAGTACGAGAAGTGAATGCATAATGGTGACGCATGTCCAAGTCGAGGAAACATGGGATACTTTTAACGAGAGTTTAAGGACAATCCCTGCAAGGAACCAACCCATTCGTTCGGAGTCGCTAGACTCGGTTGTGTTGTTTGGTCATGGGAGGAAGGGACTTCGTGCGGACTTGCGAATCGCGCCCGCGACATAGGTGGGAATTCGACATTTTGGGAGAAGCCTGCGCCATAGGCGTCCACGGTTTGCATCATGCTTGGTATAAAGCCCGTCGCTCTAGGAGCACTGCCATAATTCCCATACGCCGAATATGGGAAGGTTGATGCTGGATAGGCGGAGCCGGCTGCTGGCGGCCTGTCCGTCGCACCGAAGGGGGAAGTGAAGGTTGGCGGCTGGAACGAGCGACCAGTCGGGTTCGCGTTAGCAAATGTGCCTTGCGAGTCTTGTGCCTGGTTGGCTCGTCTGTCGGCGTTGTTCGAACCACCAGCCCTCCCTAGCCCAACAGCACCAGGCCCAACCCCGCTCGGCGCTTGCAGGCCGAGTGTTGGGCTGGCAAACGAAGCTGGGTTAATGGCGGACATCCAGATACGCGTCTTGTATATTTTGAAGAGATCAGTTACTAGGGAATTGAAATTGATGTAGGAATCGGCGAAGTAGTAGAACGTCAACTTCTTCCAGTCCCTGAAACGGAGTCAGTAAATGCCTCTGTGATAAGTGATGGCATCCAACTTACATCTGGAACTCTGCGTCAAGAATTTCCATATTGAGCCCATGCTCTTTTACTTTCTGCATGCACATACGCTTAGCCTTGGCCTCATTTCCCTCCTTGTCGCGAAGGCTGTGAATCTCGTGGCTCTGGGCGAGGCGTTTGATCATCTTTGGTTTCAACTCGCCCGAGTTAGCCTCCTGCATATGGTGTCCGCTTGGAGGGCCCATTCCGCCAATTGCACTTCCCTGGAGGCCATTCGAAGCAGCCATCAGGCCGGCGCCATTACCCTCTTGTGCAACAGCTGCATTTTGAGAATACATCACTAGCCACTTATAATGCTCCTCAGCATAGTGCTCTTTTAGCTCTTTCGCAATGTGCCATTCAACATTTTCTCGGGCCACAGTTCCAAGGTCGGTTCCCCGATCGGCTTCAACAATGACCAGATCTCCAGGTTTTACGGTCAAACCAGTTCCCTCTTGAATATAAAACACGTCTGCTCGCGAGCATTTGAACAGTACAATATGCAATAGTTGATTGTGCCTTGGCTGGCTCATTCCATACATACTTCTATGTGGCGATGGTGGGCGGTTAGAATAGCCGGGGGTCAGGCCATACGACGGTTGGTATGGGTTGCCATAGGCCGATGAGGCAATAGTCTGATGAGCGCTCGGAAGATTGGAGCCCGCAGAGTAGTATGACACTTAGTGCAGGTTAGCTTAGTGGTATCGCAATAGACAAAAAACTTCTGAGACTTACCGGGGCTGGTTGTGTTGAAAGCAGCGGCATCCGTGAAACCGGTAAACTCCGGGTTTTGAGGCGCGTCAGGTGAAGTCGTCTCGTGCAGAGACACAGCTTCTCCCATTGAACTAATGGAAGGTTGGCGAGTAGGTACGTCGGCAAATGAATGTCGTCGACTTTGAGGAATATCGGACAATCCCCCGAACCCCAAAGAACTCTGCCAGTACGCTCTTTTAACATTCTCCAGCTTCCGGTTTTCCGCAGTGTTATAAGAGGATCGGTAAGACCCCGCCGCGTATTCACTCATACGACGGGCAAACGCTCGTTTCGCCATAGGATCTTGGCTATCGTTCATCTCGTCGAGCTCATCCACAGCATAATCTGATTCCTCGGGTACAGGATCGTGAACACTATATCCATTACCCAATCCGTAATTGGTAGCAGTAGAGGCACGAGGTCTGAGTCGAGAGCTTTGATATTGTTGTTGTCGTAATAGGGCGTTCTCACGAGTAAGCATTTCGATCGTTTTAGCATCGGCTTGCTGCTGCTGACTTGCTTGGGGAGAGTCACTAGTGCTTTCTTCGTCATCCTCAACCTCTTTCACTTTTCCAAGCATAGCACCCTCGCTCGACATCTCGCTCAACATACTAGGACGGGAGGGTCGATGTTGTAGTCCTGGAGGACCGACAGGGCGTGCTCTCGCAGCCATTGCAGACGACGCGGGCATTGTAGTAGCTATTTCTGGATCTAATTGGCCAACAGAATACGACTGGGACCGATACGTCTTTGGAGTCGGATGTAGCGGTATAGCGAAGGGGATTTGTGAGCTAGTTCCTTGCTCTCGAGGAGTAGGAGATGTTTGCGATATCGAGTTTTCACTGTTGAAAAAGCTCTGGCCCGCCGGTACAGTTGAAGTCGGTGATGGCAAGACTTCCGTTAGTCGGGATGGTGGTTCCTTTCGCTCAGAAGTCCATATGCCTGTCCCCCAGGGAAAAGATGGCGGATGCCCGCGGCCCATTGCGACAGAAGTCGAGGAATGCGATGCCCACACACCACCGCCTGGTTCACCTGAGGGCGTGCTTGGATGAGAAGTAGTAGGAGACATAGAGCTACCTGCAAATGAACCCTTCCTACCAGGGTGAGGAAGCGTTATCTGCGACGTGTCATTCAACCAAGACGCACGACGAACAGGTCTCTGGGGTTGCATTAGCGCTAGGGGAGTATCTTGTCGATGGTTGTCAGGCTCATCATCGGAGCTAGCAAGCGCCTCGGAGTCCGGGGTAGACCTTCGGACGTTGAGCTTGTCGAGAAGAATAGACTGATTATTGGGCGCAAGGGCTGCAATACCCCCTTGGCCGCCCTTTGGTGCGGGTACTGGCTTGATGGCGCTCATGGTCCGTAGATAAACATGAAGGCCTTCAACTATATTCGATTGCAAAGCCACTCACGAGGCGATAACCTTGAGACTTATATAGTTCTAAACTAAAGCAACGAGAGCTGGTGCGTTAGGTAAATGAACCGGGTGGATGGGTCAATCTAGCGTAAAGTTTCGTATTCGAACCTTCACGGGTTCTGCTTGTATTGGTGTGCTGATCGGGTCGTAAATCTGGAATGAAGATTAGTTAGTTTAGTTTCTATCTTAAGGTGACTTAGGTTGGAGGTGTTAAGCTGGCTCGTTCAACAGCCAGTTGAAGGCGTAGCCAAGGCAGTTTCTTGTCGCAACAACCAAATCTTAAGAGATCAGAGAGCACGCCACGAGCCGAACATCTACCAGCACCGTTGGTAAGGGCATAGCAACAACAGATAGTCGTGAAGTATACCTGGCGTAAATGGAAACCGAAATGGGAAAGAACAAGATATACTAACCAGTCGAAGTATTATTATGTCTATCATAGGGTATCGCGAAATCCGTCTAGCAAACCGACCAGNGATGAGAAAATTAAAAATAGAAAGAAAAAAAAAAAAAAAAAAAAAATGCCGGTAACGGCTGCACTGAAGATATGCAGAGGTCGGAACGCCAGCGGATTGGTCAGGGCCCCTTCTGCAAGCCTAACACAAGAGGAGCCGGATGTGGAGGACGGTGTCAGCTGCGAGAGACCAGGTCGCAGGACGTTTTGTTTTCGCGTGTCTCGCGTGGGACGTGGGACGGGACGGGCAGCAAGGGCTTGGAAAATATTGGATGGCGACTCTAGTACAATTGGCGCCGACGACGACGAGTATAGACGGGATTATAGCTATGGTTGGGATGGGATGGCGTGAGATGGGATGCTTGGGCGGCCGGGGGTGCCTTCTTCTGCTTCTTTATCCTCTTGCCTCTTGCTTTCTCTCTTCTCTTTCTGCCCTTCTGTTCCAAGGTAGCTCACTGCGACGGATTGCGACGGGGCTATACGCGGCGGCCCATTGTCGAAAGGGGGCCGGATCGTCGCAGAGCTGTCAAGACAAGCGTGGCGTGGCGTGCCGGCAGTGCAGTCAGTCGAGAGCGGCGTGTCGGCACACAACGTGAGGGTACGGCCAGTTGAAGGATTGCGACGAGACTCGCAGGAGACCAAAGGAATAAAAGGGGGAAGGGTGGGAAAAAGAAAGGCAAAAGACGAGAACAAGAGGTAGGTTAGGTAGGCGGATGATTTGAGAGCGGGGAAGAGACTCGAGGGCGTCTCGCGCTGCGCTGCGCAGGCCTAGGCTAGTAGGTAGGTAGTCTGCTACAGTACCAGGTACCGACGTACAGTGGTAGGCTAGCATGCAGCAGTGGGCAGCGAAGAACGTCGCGACACACACACGACCACCATGCACCCTGTCTTCTACCTGGGGAGGTGCTGGACGGCGCAGTTAGCGTGTGTACGTATAAGTACCTACCTTAGTAGTGGTCTACTCTGCACTGCCGCTAAGAGTCGCCCGCGTCCGCTTTGTAGCTTTGTAGCGGGTGGAAGGTTGGAAGGTGGGAAGGTGGCTGGTGGAGAAGAGAAATGGGGAATGTCTTCAGAGTTCGCCAATGCGTGCGTGCTAGTGTCGCCGAATTCGTACTGTGACCACCCCGGACGGTGACTTCTTAGCTCTCTGCGGACCCCTGTATGCCTACCTACCTCCTAAGAGGTACCCTGTCCCAGTCTCGCCCGAGTGCCTGCGGACGGGTTATTGGAGGCCGGAGTAGGTACTTCGTACCATGTACGCGTTACAGCATGCTTTCCCCTACCTTAATTCTACCAGTAACTGCATACTATGTAGGTACCCGGGTACCTTGTCAACAGTGGCACCTCCAGGGCCGACAGTTGGGTTTAAGGTGCCTAATAACCCTCCAGCGACAGGCATGTCGTACCGAGCACGATGGACAACACTTCAACTATACTAACACACCCACCATCATGCGATTTGAACATACAGTACTTAATGATCATTTCTTCCAGGTGCTCCTATTTCCCTAGCGTGCGCGTCTAGTCGACTTAGTCAGAAAGGCTATGACCTACATGTAGGTACACTTTAAAGACGGGGCCATCTGGGGAGATCTCTTAACTTTTAGTACCACCTACCTAGGTACATGTGGAATTAAAAAGCCATCTAAAACTACATGTAGCTCTACAGCGCTAACTAGCAACTTGTGTGTATCGCTTCCATGATGTTGCAGTGCGTGGTATTTAGTAGGAGCTGCATACCTGGCACTCGACTTTGGGTATCCTATCCTGTTTGGTCTAATCACATCGTTAAAGACTATAAGAGTATCCTAATATGGCATTCAACAGACAACCATATGGATACAGTACAGTATACTTGACAATAGGAGCTCGTACGATCCAAGTTGGAGACAACTCGAGGGATGTACCCATATGGGCTATAAGGTGCCTTGTAATATAAATGCACGAACAAGGATGGTTGTATGCAAGTACCTAATGCTATTAGGTATAACCACTCCCTTCAAAGGTGTAATGTTACCAGGAGTCAAGCCACTATAAGTACACACGGACGACATACTGACATCTACTGTACAGTAGTAGTCACATACAGCAGGTACTGGTGTTATAGGTCAGCTTCCACACAGAGATGATTGTTTTTTTTTCTAATAAGGAAATAGGAGGCAAACATTCTGAACATATTGACAAAAGCCTGCGTACCTAACGTCCAAGGCATACGAATACAGAATCTCCTGTACTGTCTGCCTACCGGTATATGTATACTAGGTTAGTACTTGGTATATTACCTAGTAATCTCGTAACAACTCGTATTCATACAAGTCCTTTCCCTTCTTCTCTTCTCCTCACCACTCTCTCATTCTCATGTGCAAATGGCAACGTTTTTCTCTCGATCCAATGGACTTCAAACAACGGAGCGGAGGATGCTGTAGGTACTCATTCCTATTTCCTTGCTCGTGGCCCGATCGGGTATAGGGGTAATATAAATTTCATGCATCCGGCAGGTGCGCTAAATTTGGAGTGTCAACGAGGTTTTTTCAAACCACACCTACTTAAGCCTACACTAAGTAGGTATCCGTTCATCTATTCTTTGAGAAGTGCATGTATTAGTATTTCGAGGCTGGACATGCTAACAAACTGGTCTGTATCAGCGAGCACGAAACTCATGACGTCTAAATAACGTGGATGGGAAACGGAACAAACAAGGTTTGAACGTTCGTCAACTCGCCCCCCTTGGCCTCCGGAGCAGCTCGTGTGCTGGCCATGTGGGTATTGCAGCGAAAGCCGAAAGGAGAACCACATTAAACAACCCATACATAGTAGGTAAGTTTACTATTTTGAGTTGTTTCACTACCTCCTTAGAGGTAGGTTATGTCCGTATACTTCGAGCCTCCCAAATGCTACTACAGTTGCTCTTCAGCATGTCGACTGCTCCCGAGTATCTCGCCGCCGTTGCAGTTTGCCTCCATAAAAATAAAACCGTTGATGGTACACCAATGCGTCCGTACAAGTATCCTTAGGAACCTAGTCGCTCTCAACATGCCAATCAGCATTTAAGTTAGAGTTTTCATCCAGGTGGTGGTCAACGAAGATCTGCCCTTTCCAGCAAACTCTCAACGAGTCCAGACAGCGAATGGGACTCTCTAGCTGGTGTCACCCTCCATGACTTGACTTGACGGAGTGTGGTTAGCCCTATGCCATGGATGTCGGCTTAGTTTCTTCATTGGTTCTCCAGTAATCAACCGCTGAACCCGCCCAAGTGCTCTTCCGAGCCGGCCGACAGTTGTCGACACATTTTTATAACGTCCAGCATACAAAACGGTGGCCGATGGAGCTACATCGGGTCTCCTGCGTCTGTGTTTCATGCATGCAAGTCAAATGGCGGTTACCCAACGGTGGCTTTGCTCATCTCCATACCAGGGCTGGATGCCTGCGCTTGTGCCAGAAGCCGGCCGGAAACTTTTGTCCATTGTACCGTTCAATCGGCACTCGCCAGAGAACTTGCAGTTTCGCGAGTCCTGTATGGATGATGACCTATCAAGATACTGGCCTTGCCATCTCGGGATAATTATAGATAAGTATCACCCGAAGAAGAAGAACGCCTGAACAACTTTTCAGAGAAGAGCAGGAAGAGTTTGGGGCTGAGGTAGTAGCGGGGAAAGTCACTCGCCACGAAACGTATGTGTCTGAGACCTTGTCAATGGCTGTAACGAATCACAACCATCGAACCTGGCGGATGCATGGGACACGCGATGGTCCGTAGAAACCAGACTTTTATTTTTCTTCGGGCTGATTCGCATAACGACGGCCCTCGATAAATCCGCCACCACTAAGCGACGAGCAGTCGCACTGCTGAGTTGTGCGAATGGCGTAGGAGAGCCCCGGAGAGGTTGCACGGCATAAGGGATGCGGCATCTTAACAGAGGAACGAGTATGTGTGGTTCAGGACGCTGTCATCGTCGCATATGCTTTCGCAAGCGCCGTACGTACTATGATACTGTAGGTAAGAGGTATGTACCTATTCCTTTCGTCCTCTGCAAGTGACAGCCTAAATACAGTAGCAAGTCGCCATGTTACGGATCCACAGAAGGTCCGACGATTTTCAGTCCAAGCCCCCTTTTTGGGTCACCACACGAACGTGCACCCTTGAGATCCTCTCCCCTCAGTATTTACGAAGTCATTCTCAAACATGGGGTCGGATGCCGGTTTTGTCTATTCGGCCCCCGAGTGTTGGATGATATGTAGGATCTCCTACGAGGATAAATAAGCTACGAGATTACTGAAATATATACTATACAAAAATTCTTGTGATGACCTAAAGCCACTCAGCACGCTTGCTGTGAGCTGTTGAGCTGTTGAGCTGCGAGCTTTGGGCAGAACTGGGTATGGTTCCGGCACTATACCCAGTCTATAATAGGTGATATAAATCTTACCCCGGATTATCCCCCTCGATCCCTTCGTCTGCGGGTAGCGGGTCCAACCTACCACCCTACTAGCTCAAAAGCAATATGGAATGTGCTGCTGTAGTGTAGCATACAGTAGGTATACTGTACCTACCTACCTACTACTGTATGTACAGTAGGTAGGTAGCGTCCATCGCATCCGCCAAGCTTCGTGCAGAGAGCTTACAGTACCCAGAGATTCACTATGTACTATGTAGGTACTGTTGTTCCTGAACACAACATCAACATACGTCAATGATATATGGTATATCGAAAATACTGATCGGCCCGGGTATTCGGCCATTCATTTCAATACTTTTATAAAATTTCACAAGACGGCAAATCTGTGCCTGCGTTGTATCAATAACGTAAAGAGCTCTCGAACCACTGGAGAGTACGCTGATAGTAGTGGTGAGCGTAATGGTGTAGAGCAGAGGAATGCTTGGCTATGTCCCAACTTACCAATAGTTGAACACAGAACATGCAGCTCGTGTCCTCAAGATTGCGGTACTATTTCGAGGGCCAGGCCTGAGCGGACCTCTTGAGTGATGAGCGTGATGCAACTATGACTCGCAACTGTCTTCCGCACGGTATGTAGACAGTTTTAAATGTACGTTGTTCTTCCATTAATAGCATGAAAGCCGGCGAACGCTACCCAATCGACACTGCGATGGAACCGTTTCTAATATGCCTGTATCGATCACAAAGCCACAAGGTACCTAAGTCGATATGGCAAACTCGTCAACCGAGTGAAGCCATAGAAGGTAGAAGACATTGCGAAAGCCGTGAGCCAATGCAGCTTGACGTACGATGGACGATGGGTGCCTTTTTGCGGGGGCAAGAGTACGCCACCATTGGGAAGTTGAGAGAGACTCGAAGGCTTCTAGCTGCACGTAAAACCCCATGTGACCAAACCAAGACACACCCTGCTCACCATGACTACACCGGTGCACCTGTCATGCTACCTTAGTCTCAAGAGCTTCTCCCTTCTCCCTCCTACTAGCACTACTATACTACTCTATACATTACCATTTCTTACCACACATTACCCTCGAATCAAACAGACCGGTCCACGGTCCACGCGCGGGGTCAATCCCCGTCCCCCCCTCCGAAAACTAACCTACTGCATGATGCCGGAAACTAGATTGAACCAATGCGTCATCCTGTCAGGCCACTGGCTGATAGGCGAATTGAAAAGACAGGCCGAGATCTCAGCAATTCCGCCTGCGCCAAGCTGGCGCATGAAAGATATTGGAATGAGCTATTGCCCTTAATTGCCACAGCGGGGCACGGCTAGTATATACTACCTAGGTAGATCAGAGGAAAAGTCTTTAGTAAGCTGGATTTATTATACTACCTTGACGGATGACAAGCAATACAGCGAGCGATGCGACACCTCAACCTTATTCTAGCCAAGATTGCCAAGTTCCAGGGAGGATGCTTCCATTTCTAGTCACTGAGCACACAACAATGTGGAGCCATGCTCGATCGAAACAAATTGAAAAGGCATTAACGTCGAATTTATACAGTACTAGTCTATCCTGGGACAGAGTCTAGGGATCCCTTCCCTGGTGTCGTCGGGGCCGCATCGGGTCCTTTCTGTGCACGAAGTTTCTCCTCAAACTTTGCAAACTCTTTCATGGAAATCTCCTCCTCCTCGTCCATCACTTGGTTCACCCCCTTGACCTCCTCAATCTGCAAGAAGCCCAGTCAGCGCTGCCTATACACGTCGGAAAGATAGAAAGTAGCCCGATAAGCTCACGTCGAAACAGACGAAGGTTCAGGCACCAAAGCATCTGAAATGAGACCCCATGACTCGTAAAGTAGAGCAGTGGGGTGAAGACGTGGGCGAGGCAATAGAGAACTCACATAGTGCATCAACATGCCCTCAATTCCATTCTTTAACGTGACGGTGCTGGAGTCACATGTCCGGCACGCGCCTCTCAACTTCAACATGACGTAACCGTCCTCGAACCCGCGGAACTCAATATCGCCACCATCCTCCTGAATGGCGGGGCGTATGCGGGTCTCTAGAAGCTCCTTGATCATACCGACGACTTCGTCGTCATTCTCGTTGTAGGCCAAACTATCGCGCTCGACCTCTTGTGTTGCCTCGCCGGGCGCCCCAGAAACGGACCCAGCCCCTTCCTTCACCGTGACCACCGGTTGACCCGAGGAGATAGCCTCGGTGATGAGACTGAAGATCTCAGGCCGGATGTACGTCCAGTTGGCGTCTGGCGCCTTGGTGACAGTGATGAAGTCGGCGCCGTAGAACACCGAGGTCACGCCGTCCGTGTTCATAAGCTGCGCGGCGAGTGGCGAGGGATACGGTGGCGCGATGGTGCTGCGCGCGTTCATGTACTCGATGAAAGGGAGGCCGACCTCGGGTGGGATCACGGGGTGGTTCGGGAGAAACTTGAGCGCATCCGGATTCGGGGTGTTTTCTGTCTGGATGAAGATGCTGCGGGCCCCGCGAGGAATCGAGGATGGAGCGAGGGATGAGGTCAGAGGGGCTGGTAATGTCGGGCGCAATCGCGTTATGCGACCCAGTGATCGAGTGCTTGTATGTGCGCTCCGCGCCATCGCGACCTCGTAGAGTTGGCTACATCGTTCGGGACGAATTCGTCTGCCAGCCGAGACTAGGCCCACGGCAGGCCGAAGGAGTCGCGCGGAAGTCATCTCAGCTGCCTGCGGCCATAAGCTCTAAATAAATATATTATGATGATGCCTAATGAGGGGAGGAGTATGCGCTATTTCTAGGGAGCAAATTATGTGCTTAATGTTGGCTGTGAGGGTGTGACGCTGCTGTCGTTGGTTCTGGTGAGCGATAAGATAAGACAGGTCGCGAGCTTATAAAGCGGTTGGTGGCAATGACGCAGAAAATTATAGTAAATGCCGAGATGCGACGCAAATCAGCAGCGATGCTTTGCTAATCCTGCCCAAATCAGCTGCCGGCAACTGTCTGCACTCTGCTTCACCAACTCACGCCAGGCCTAACGCTACCGGAATTATAAAGATTGCTCGAAGAGCACTCAGCTGAGCATACCATAAGTATCATATTGCACAGTGACCAAATATTTATATATATCGTATGGAGGATAGAAGTTATATAATACGGACGTAGGTACATGCACACGGATGAAGTGTTCAAGTTCAAAATGCGAACAGCCGAACGAACATGACTGAGACTGGCTCGCCAGCGGTTGAAATTTTGAGCCAATCGGAGGTCGAGCTTCTTTCCCCATAAGCCTTTTCTAGCTACGACTCCAATCAGGGATCACCTACAGTAGATTAATCTGTTAATTAGGTAGACTAGGTACCTAGTAGGTAATGCTGTAAATGTAAATTGGTAACCCAAGTTTCTCTTCAACCACATCTTGGTGAATAGATGATATTTACATGCCTAACAGCCTCTCCAGATCCGCTACGTTATGTTTATTCGCCCACAGTAAACTTGCACGACTAAGCACTTCGTTTTTATCCAACTGAACGCAGAAACCTATCCGCTTACCTTCAAAGTCCATCCACCATAGACAACCCAACAGAGAAACATCAGCCTGATCATTCATTGGGTACTCATTCTCTTCACCTACGCGAATCAATGTTAACCCACATGGATACATTACAGGATATCGACCTTCTCATCTCAGACAATTGACTACATATCCTGTTTTATTCTCCGTCTTATTTTCCCGCTTACAGTGGCTTTCGGGACATTTCTAACCTGAGAGACTCGCTATTTAACAACCAGCCACTTATCACAGATAAGAGTTTTGTCAAGGTATGTTTATCTTGGCACTTCCCCATCCAAATGACTGCCTAAGTTGTGAGCTTTTAATAACAATACAGCAGTTCTTTGATATACCGGTCTGGCCTTGTTGTGCCACTCCCACCTACTCAAGCGACCTCCACGTCGCGTCTTCTATGTTAGGACTCCTTTAACCATCATGGCTACTACACGCCCCCTCTGTTTCGTGTGCGATACAGTCCAAGGAAAATACAGGTGCCCGCTCTGTGACAAATTTACGTCAGTACTCGGCTGAAGTACCCTGTATATGGATTACGCTGACAATTTTTTGTATTAGCTGTTCTCTGCCATGCTCACGTGAGCATCGTGATAACCACCCAGCTGTCGAGGAGAGACCAAAGCCACCAAACAACACTGATCTAGCTGCTTCACAACCCGTCCCTTTAGACCAAAAGCAGCCTGCCAAACTATCTGATCTTGCTGATACGACGGAGTACAAGACCCTCCTTCAGCGGTATCCGGATCTCGAGAAATATCTTTGGAGTATCGCCACGGCCACTGATCCTCCTAAGCCCAACCAAGGTGGCAGGATGCCTCGTAAGGCGCATCAACCGTGGACCAAGGAGGAGGGTATGACCAACGCTGTTCAACTTGTACAGTCCATCAAGGCATCTCCAGGGGACGTTAGAGACGCCATCCGGGAGTTTAGCGATCTGGTTTCCATCTTCAAGGTCAGGATTCAGGAACAAGATGATCAGATTCGAAAACGGCGCGCAGAAGATGCCCAGATCATCAGCAGTCTTTTGCGAGAAGAGAAATCATGAAGGGTAGTTTGCGCTATGCCTCATTTCGAACTGAATTGTTGCCTAGCACGCATACTTTATCCTGCAGTACCATCGTGCTGGCGCAAATCGCATTGCCTGATCGTATTGGAAGTTGCCCTCTCGCTACACATCGGCCTATATTTCGCACTGCCGAAGCTAATATAGCGGCACTGTCTAGGCCTGATACAACCATACAGTTAGCTCACCTTGCGCATAGCTCTGTTGCAGTTGCCGCTGGCGACCACCGAGCTACGTCAGACACTGCTGGAAACGCCCGTGATAGGAGTGTCTATTGTATAGACGAGTTCTAAGCACTGGCACTAGGATCGTATTCTCAAGCTTTCTGAACAGACAAAATGTTGGCTAGCGTCATATACCAGGTATATTTCGTGCGAGGAGTTGCCTTAACCAGCATTCTATGTGGGATACATATATTGTTACGCCATTATTTAGGCTGGCTGAGACTTACGCAAGCCCAAGATATTGAAAGATATGTTTGTCAAAGCATCTTAAGGGTAGTCTCAAAGAAACATCACCAGATTCCTTCCAGATCGCTAGGCGGAGAAGCTATGGGTGTGACAGCGTGGGGGCGAAAGCTACAGGCACGCAAGGGAATTGATGGAGGTTGTAATGTAATATACTGATAAGCTGTACAGACATGATGTACCACATCAACTGTCCATCACTATGTAAAGCCCTTCAGAAATGAAAATAGGACTTTAAGGAAATGTTAACAGCTCGTCCACGAGCATCCGCTACCGGTTTAGTGATTTCTATCTTATTAGTCACGATGGCATATTTAGCACGAATGCGTTCCCTTATTAACGCTCTCTTGTTGAATCTATGCTATTTTCATTTTTTTGAGCTTTAGTCTTACTATGAATATGCTACTCGATAGTATAACAACCGCAAACTACCATTCCGATGATGCAATTTGCGGCCGAGGTGGCGCTTTTAAATGAACCTGTAGTCAGCTTACATAAGGTGAGTTAATGTCTACTAAACATACGTAAGGCAATAGTCAAAACGCGCTCTTTAACACTCCTCTACCCCTGAGAGCGAGAAGAGAATAACGAGACTCTGTTTCAGCCGTCAACCCGCTATAGAAAGCATCTTGTGATAGATCATAAGACCTTACGATGCTTATCTATCTTTCACAACCAGGCATTGATACCTGTGTCGCCAATAGGTGTGCTCATTGGACGCCACACAATATCGCAACTGCAGCCTGCTCGGAAAGCCTTATCTGAGATGATCGCCTACACTTAGATAGAATATGGGAAGGAAAGTGTCTATCTATCTTCTGCGCCCGTTTTCTTGTTATCGTTTAATTACTTGCTTGAAGTTTTCAGACCCGTGCCACATTAAAGTCAGTGTACCTACTTTGATGTTTGTTGTCCGTGAAAGACCGAGTCTATCTTCTCACAGGGGTATCGAACTCATCTACCTATCAACTTTCATATTAACATCCCGAGCTTATTCCCGAACGCGAAAACGTAATCTCGACGTCACAAGTGCCAACACACACGCGATTTTCCCAGCCTTTGGGGTATTAGGAGATGAGGCCGGAGGTTGTACCAACCGACAGGGAAACTAGTTCGTCTTCATGCTATTGTTTTCCTTCGGCCAGCCCTAGTAGAGTCTACTAGCATCATTACGACTTTGGAAACGTCCATCAGGTCGAAATCAACCGGGGGTGCTGGAGCAGACTGCATGAAGAACATATCCAGATCATGGGACCTTCTTTACCCGACGGAGTCAAGCTGCCATGCCGATCTATACAAACAGGTATCGTGTTAGGTAAGATACAGAAAGAACACTTGCGCTACTGTATTAATCAAGAAATTTGGTTCTAAACTCCAAGTTAGCGATTCGGTAGGTAAGCTGATGAGGGCCCTTACGTGAGACGCTCTAGCGACTCCATCCGATATGCTGACGGGGACCTACTTAACTATAGGAATCTGAAACATGATATATTATACCGACTTATGAACCATACCGCATATACATTTTCTTTCGAGGTACAATGCCAAATCCATCCAAGTCTGGATCCGCGAGTGCCAAAACCTTCTTCTGTTATGCTCAAAGGCATCACGCATGTCTTGACGCCAAATGACAGACACGACGTCAGCAAGCTTCGTCGATGAAACGAAAACTGCGAGATTTGTTTCGCCCCCTTCGTGTCTTCACAGCCTTCAACTAGACACAGGACAAAGTGTACGAACTACCTCCCTACACACACACCAAAGCCTAACCACGGAACTTCGAGCGCGGAGCACTATGCTTAGGTTCACCAAGCAATGCCTACGATCCTATTCACAAGGGCGGAAGCCTCAAGTTGTGATTCTATTCCGAAAAGCAATCACTCCTCCCGCGAAAGCAAACCACGCCGCCGTATGCGCGGGTAACATTTCAAACACGTCCTCTCCAGTCGACTAGTATATCTTCGCGCGAACAGCATGCCAAGCGAGCACCATAAGGATGACCACCACACTAACAGAGCGGCGTAACCGCTATATTATTCGCTCACTTCTCAGCATCAGTCGCCACAAACCTTCTAGTCCCTAAACTAGCAACTTACACTGGGAACGAAACCCTAGCCCAGGTGCAGCACAGCCAAGGTTGCCTCCTACGCCACCCGCCATTGTCTCAGGGCAGTTGACCGCTGCATATCGTGCCGAAAACAAAATGATCGATTGCCAGTGAACGGTCTCAAACGCACATTAACTGTTGTTGACAGCCTTCGCGTGGCATAGCCAGTTCTTCCCGAGAGTTGTTTCGCCTTCACCGATATGTGGTTACCTTCCCTGTCGGCTTTGAAACAGCATTCCGACATATCCGTATGGATACTAAGGCCTAGGTTGCTCGTAAATCGATAAGAATACCGCAGTTTCTACAGAAGTATGGCACCAAAGGTGGATAGGTGGTGGTGACGCTAATACATACACCGACTGTAGCCTCTATAACTCGAGGTGCGCATCCGCGTTTGGCAACAAGACTGTAGGGTTGGTTGATTAGGCCGCGGTTATATCTATGTTGCGATGGACGCCGGCAGGATTTCTATCCGAGTTTAGTGTTCTATCGCAGACAACTCGGCTGGGTTTGTTTGGTTACAACTGTGGCACGTTACAACGGAAACGACCAAGACGACGACGGCAATGGCGGCGAATCCTTCAGGACAACACCTACGCCCTCTTGGAAACTATATGAACGACAGCAGATCACCCCCACTTCCCTCGTCGCTCCTAAGAGTACCAGAGCTGGACGAGTTGTCCTGACTACCTTCGAAGGAGCCAGGGGGGGGGAGACTACTAGGTTGAACTATATTGTTTCAAGGCCGCGGTTGACGAATATGTGTACGACAGTCACCATACAACGCCGAGTTACTGACCATTTCCCTCAGCGGCCGCAGTCTTGCAGTCTTACCCGTTTACAATACTCGCCAGTTTGCGGGCCGGATACGGAAACGAGACTGATAATCTCACCGCTACGCCGCCGTCCCACTACCACGAGGTTGGCTAGCTACAGGACTCGGCAGCATGTGGATCTGGACGGACGTTCCGACGATCTGTTTGATAAGATGGCCGGCCATAATGCCGCTATCTAAAAACTCAGGAGCATGAGTACCATCATTATAATATGACAACTTACATCGAGACCAAGGGCGAGTAAGAAGACAAAACGACAACAGCCATTCAAATACAGAACACACAAGTGAAAGTGGCACTCATATTATTTATTCATTAGCCATCCCATCCATTCCCCATATCTATAATGCGTCTGTCTAACGTCGTTTCAGTCGTCCCCAAATGCCCGGCCGTCCCGACCGACTGCTCCCAGAGTTGGGGCTCATGGGCGTCGACCCATCGTCGGCCTCAGCCTCGGCCTGTTCATCGCAGGCCTCCTGTATCGTCATGATCCTCAGCTTCTTGTTATTATTATTCTCCTTGTCGCCGCCGCTGTTCTTCCGCAGATGGCCCAGCTTGCCTTTGAGGGATAGGATCGAGCCCGTCTTCCGCAGCAGCGGGGACAGCTTGACGCCCCTCTTCTCGGTCGGCAGCAGCTCGTCGCTCTGCGACCAGTCGACGCGGTGCTCGTTGGCCTTGACCACCAGCGTCTCCTCGGTCGCCGAGAAGTCCAGCTCGTCCCGGTCGCCCTGGTGGTGGTCACGATATCCGTGCAGATGCAGGTCCGCCAGCGCGGATATCGTGTCGTCTTCTGCTATCGCCGTCTCCCCCGCGCTCGGCCTCCGCCACGGTATCCCGTCGTCCCCGCCCACCCGCGGACCCTGGAACTGATTCCGCCCTTGCTGCCGCTCCTGCTCGGCGCGCGTCCGCTGTAGTAGGCCCCGCTGCTTCCCAGGCGTGATGCTCGAGTGGATCGCCCGGCGGTCGGCGATCGAGACCCCTTCGACATAAAAGCGGACCGCGGTCTGAGAGAGGGTGTGCACCAGCGGCTTTTCGCTCTGCATGCCGCTCGAGGTCGTCGTGCGGCTAAACTGTGCGGCCGCCTGGTCTGGGATGTGTCGGTAGGTGCTTGGGGACTTGTTGGTGTTGGTGCCCGTATAAGCCGGCTCGGACGGGCCGAGGAAGGATGTCCTGCACCGTAATTTGTTGTGCAGGGAGGATTGTGTTCTGGGTTTGGGTTGGGCCCCTGGCCGCCGCGGTGGTGTCGTCATATCTGGCGCCGGCCATGTTGCGCTTTGCGACGTCAAGCGTTCGATGTACATGGTCTGCGAATCCCGCTCCCTTTCCACCTGTGCCCACTTGGCGGCCATGGCATCGACGCGTTCTCGTTGTCGCGTCTCATCCCGCGCCTCTCGCTCGGCTATCACCACGTACAGCCTCCGACGCAAGTCTTCGGCGTCGAAAGGCTGGGACTTGGGGTGCGACCGTTGTCTTCTGTAATGTTGTTTGGTCCCATCTATTCTGGGTGCTGTACCCTTCAGTATCGGCGGCAACGCCAGAGGCATCTCGCTGGTGTAGGCCATGGTAACCTGCATGCTACGACGATAGATCGATCTCGGAACTCTTGGGAGTGCAGTCAAAACAGGATCCTGAGAAGGTGGAGTTCTCAAACTAATATAGAGAGGCAAGTGACAAAGGTGATCGATAGCCGACAATAGGCTTGGCGGCGGACACGAGCCAGGGGTCGTGGTTAAGGTCGTAGGGATTGTGGGAATCTCTCATCGCCTTTTCCTCTCTTGACTGGCGTGTTCCGAACGTAACTGCAGGAGGTAGTTGGAGTACGGTATGCAGATAGCCCATGTCATGTCACAGCTGGTTGGCACGCGTTGGCTAACTAGCCTTACACCGGCACGATGCCGCTTTTCTTATCACTGCACGGCTGCCGTAGGGAGCCAGATCCAAGTGGAGGTTTTGCGTATGTGGCTAAAACAGAGCGCCTCTGACAAGATTCGAGCAGAATACAGGCGTTGTTCTAGAGGCAAATAGCATGGGAAGAGATAAAAGTGGGAAGAACCGAGTTCGAGACCAGTCGTTTGAAATATATAACAAGGTTGAGCTTGCCTTATGTAAATAACCCCAAGGGACGAGATTAGAGGTTATATAGGGAATATCTTACACACAAACGGACCGAACAGGGTGCTAGAAAGAGGGAAAGAGGACCTTGAGATCCCTGGGAACCCTGGGAACCGGACTACCTCCGTATAGGTATAACTTAAGGTTCGAGACTACTGCGGTGAAGCTCCTCGACAACCTTATTTATTTACTTGAGATCTCACGGGTTCTTATTCAGAGCACATTCCTGAGCCGAAGAGGAGATCTGATGACTACCGAGCTACGCGCTATGCCTTATTTCCCACGAGAACTGATGGCGCTACACTGCTTCGAGAAAGGATACAAGTCGTATTTTCCGAGACAGGTGCTCACCTGGCCCCCAGATCCAAAGCGGGAGAGAGGTCACTTGACATTGAACGAGAAAGACGCCGTTGCTAGCGGCGCAAGTCATTGGCCGGGCTTGGCTCACAGGCCCATGCTGCACCCCCTGCTTTCTCCACTGCTCACTAGTGATTCGGCTAAACGATATCTGGAAGTTCGAGCCAGGGTCTTTTCTACTGTATACTATCCGGTGGGAGGTCCATTTTTTTCCCTCGCGATCGGCTGCGGGGTGTTTGTTTCGTGGAGTCGGTCAGGAGAGAATGAACAGAGCCAAGAGAGCGTCGACTAGAGTTTCCTTGTTGTTTTCTCCCTTGGGAGGGGTCTATATCCGGTAATTAGAGAAGTTTCCGGAAGCTGAATGACATACCACAGTACCTGGTACTAGAATTTCCATACCATCTATACTGTCCAAGATCAGTCAGGTACCTAACCTAGAAATGTCGCTATCCGACGACCTTGTCCTTGTCCATCGATCTGTTACACTACCCACCACATGGCCTTGTTTTTGCCTTGTTTCCTCATAAATACTAGTATACAGTACAGTAGATCGAGCAGGCTATGACGGGGTAGAGAGAAAGAGGCTAGGTTTTGGAATAGCGTATCTGAAGCCTGCTATCGCGTCCGTGTGATTACGATGGTGGTGATGGTGGTGGTGATATGTGCGGATTGTTGGCTCGAGAATCGTACTGTACAGTACTATGAATCGAACTCAAATTATATTTGTTTCTTTCTACTGTAGCCAACTAACCATATCTCGTCGAGGGTCAGGTCAGCCATCATCATATCATTTCCCACATTACTTACTACAGACACCACAGCATCAGGCTTGGTGCCGAGTGCAGGTCCTCCTACTGGCCCGTATTATGTACAGTAGAACCCAATTGGTACATGGCATCTAGGTATGTGGAGAGTTATAGTCCACCTGCATTTTTGCTGCAGCGGCAGCAGGGTTTTTGTTCCTGTTCCTGTCCTAGTCTAGTGGCTGACTGCACAGGGGTTTCCCCAGGGGGAAGAAGAGGGAACACAAACAGGCTTTTTCTGTTCGTCGTACCTAATTTACGTGCCGTCGGGTCACCAACCAAACCGTCAGCTCATCTCTGTTGTGTTGCGTTTCCCACCCTCACCCAGCGTCCGCCCACTAGGATAACACCTTTCTTCTATAGTTCCTCATGTCGTGTAGCCACTCTCCCGTGCCGTGCGACTGAAATTACTATGTCCTGTTGAGTCCTGTTGAGTCCTGTTGAGATACATAGATAGCTGTGCCGCTTGCTTCGCTCACTTGTGTCCCCTGGCATTCCATGCTGTGTTATGTCGATATGCGGTGATCCGCTGGGGAACCTCCATCTCCACAATGCATATGTCTTTCTGCCTACATACTTACATAATAGTTAGTATACATATTTGTCCCTCTCATCGACGCTTTGACCCATTGATAGAGGCCCATGTTGCTATATAGACCTAATTATTATACACCATGGTAAACCTAGGGTAGGTAGATGGTCCAGCTAATCATATTAATTAAGCACTGTATGTATGTTCAGTGTGGACCTGTTTGAGAAAATGTCGTTATCGCGGGCAAATAAGAGCAAGTCTCGTTACTGTTTTGCTCTCATAAAAAGCCGGAAAATACGGCACAAGCTTCGTGATGATTAGACCAAACCGCATGCATATGATGTACCACTGTAACACATGGAGCAAATAGTCTGTCAATCCTGAATTGTTCAGATTTCTTCACGAGATTCGCGGCCTGTGGTTCGTTGGTGGCAAATGACCCGACGTAGGGAAATACCAATAAGCACGTTTAACAGGTGGCAGATAGTGCGCTTAGACCCTTGGCAGCATGAGGAGGGTGGGAGAAGAAACCTCAAGACACCCCCTGATGAAGGCCTTTTCCGTGCTATTAATTTTTCGATCTCGTTATAGCTCGGGACCTTCACAAATTGGTACTGAACGGCTACTGCGTATGCTATGGATGGCGTCAACCGCTCTCGCCTCGTGTAAAACGCTGGGCTTTAAGCCGGATGCAACCCTTCATTCGAAATACCACATATGATTTGGGAAACAGAACAAATCGGTCAGGGCCGGGCCAGACCCAACGGCAGACGCCACTGTGTCAAAGCGAGTCTTAACTACGAGACAGGATGGCCCAGGTACCGCAGGTACCGAATCTGTCCAACGTTTATTAGTGATAGACGCATAACGTTGCTACGCTGCAAAAGTCTCTCGCGCGTGTAATCCTCCTCGGTTCTTCTGCGAGGCGAGCCGACCGCAGGCCCAGGTAAGCCAGGTAAAAGCCACCTCTGCTGCAAAAGCAGGGGCCGGGGAAGTGTTCAAAGCTCTGGCCCTCCCCTCACCTTGAGCATGATCTTGCAGTGATCGATCATTTTACCCCAGCATCGGCTACCTAGTGTACAGACATACGACTTTTTTCGATATATGTATACTGAGGTGGTACGACAAGGCTGATTGCAGATTGTGACAGATGGCGCGGGTGATTCCGTTAGCTAGTATAGGAGTATATATATAAGTACTACTAGGCGCGCGGGAGGTGGGAGCAGGGGAGGAAGCTCCGGCTTCAGGGTGGTGAATACTTAAATGAAGGTGTTAATTGCTGGGATAGGGATTGTGGTGTAGATTTCGTCGGAGCGCGAAGCGAGCATTATACCGGTAGACCGCCCGCTGCAGCCAAGAACATATCCATCTTCAGCTATTCCTCATTGACTCGATATTCATAACAGAGTACATACCGTACCGGTAGTACCAACGTACACGTATATCGGGATACTTGCCTATAAAGGTACCTAGCCGTTTTAGGTTTATTGTTGTAACAGTCCAGGCCCGATGCAGGCGCTCTTCTGTAACTGTCTTGGTCGATGCGCACGAATGAAAGAGTACAGTAGCCCTCCTTGGTAAGAAAAGAAGGCGTTGCTCGGGCTGCACCTGTGTCTAAGCTCAACGTTGAACTAGACAGAGACACCAAATGGCATGGTCCCGAAACTCATGTCTCCAGAACCGTTATGAGCGGAACTATCAATACCGTGAAACAGTACGCACCGCATAGACTTCGCCCAGTTACAGTGTACGATCTTTCCACAGTACACAGCGTCCCGCTAGGTCTTTTTTTTTTTTTTTTTATTTTTTTTTCATTTTTATTGAGCACATATACTAGCTGCTCTAGTGGTTTTAGTGTTTTCTTAATTTGAGAATCTCTAAAAAGAGAGATAGAATCTGATTACTTCATAAGGAGATGAGTGTTCTTGCGAGGAATAGGTAGATCACCGGAATTTCCGCCCATCGCCGTTACCAGGGCCATCCCTGGTTTTCATTCGATGTGTAAGTAGACCTGCAAGCAAGGAATGACACGATGCGACACCATAATCTAGATATACCAGGTAGCTGGAAACGATGGAGGCGTGGGCCTAGACACTTTGATGTTTTTTGGTTCCTCTGATGAAGCTGTGAGTGCTATCTAACATTATCAGCAATCATAGATATATTAAGGCTTCGAGGCGGTGACGGAAAATCGTACCACTTCCCGGAGAGCATTGACGTCTGGTGAAGCTGAGGTCGGCACAAAGGGTCAACCTTACCAAACAAGGCGATGCTGCTTTGCTTACCCGACCACGATGCCAGCCTCACTTCGCGAAATGGCTGGTCCAGATAGCGTGGTGTAGAAATACCTCCCGCCTGTTAAATCAGGAAGAAGCACATCAATCAGAACCTAACTACCTAGTAATGACTCGCATCGAGGCTCGCATACAGTACATATCTAAGAGTCTAGGCTAGATATATGTATATTGATAGATAAGCGAGGTTTCGTTCATTCGGGCAGCGAACCGGAATCGACGCTAAAACATTACAATTGAGGTGTGAGTATTGGCAACTCAGTCGTGATTGTGACGTAACTATTGACGCAATTATTGAGAAAAGCCACAAGAAAAGATAAGGGACATGGTCTCGGCTCACACTCAGGATGACACCTATCTATCTAGATAATGAATGCAATATACGAAGTAGGTATTTCTTAAAATTCGAAGATTCGAGGCTTTTAAACTAATTGTCAATCAAGTCTGAATGATCTAAATTTTCAACCGCAACAGACGCCTAGGTAACATTTCACAAGAACAAACCAAAAATATCATTGATTCTCTCGATCGGGGAATCGAACCCCGGCCACCTGCGAATTGTACCATGACAAGCAGGTATCCTGACCACTAGACCAATCGAGATGTTGATTCTAGACCTATCGTTATGTGTAGATGCAACTTGATGGGTCAAGTAGACAGCTAAGTGGTGCGGTGGGGTGGATCTTACGCAGGTGGTGAACTAGAACAACACCTAGGTAGATGTAGAAGTAGAGGTAGAGATAGGCAGGTGTTGTAAATAATAACCTTTTATATTGGACTAGATATATAAACAACCTTTCAACTAGAAGTTGGGAAACTCATATATTTTAAAATTGGAACTCTACCAGTAACTCTAGCGGTCTTAAGAAAGGTGGTGCACGATTTACATCAACCTACCTATAAAACTCTTTTCAATACTCAGATCCGCACATTAAACGGAGAACAACCGCCGCTGCAGAACGGTTCTTAAATAGACAAACCTATGACATGTTTAATGAGTATATATATATAATCACTAAAAGGTGTTTGTATATGAAAACGGACAGATACAAAAGATGAGATACTCAGTTAGATACAGCACGGCGCCAGAGTACATACTGTAGATACTGTAGATCGAGAGGTGGGGTGAAGAGCCCCGCATCTCAAGCCCAAAAATACCCCCTCATTCTCAACCAGCGCATACATACCTACCAAGAAAACCAAGAGGTCTGTCTCCTCTCTCATACTGTGTAGAGAACTGCATTCTCTTAGTCACGGTTGCATGATCTTGACACATGCCAACAAACACGAAACCGAATTTGCTAGGAAACGGAAACACAGGTAGCCAGCCATAAATAGCCAACATCATATTATATATACTGTATATATATACATATACACCATCATGTCGTCACACTCCCACGACGGCCTGACGAGCCACTCTCATTCCCACGACGGCATCTCGGCCGCCGACCACGGCCACTCGCATGAGATCCTCGACGGGCCCGGCAGCTTCCTGGGCCGGGAGATGCCCATCGTCGAGGGCCGGAACTGGCACGAGCGAGCCTTCACCATCGGCATCGGGGGGTAAGTTACAAACAACATTTGAAGGCTCCTCATCTTATTCGTCCATTTGTCCTTTAAGCGCCATGAGTACAAGGTAACCAAAGTGGTCCTCGTGCTACTACTCCTAGTGGAACAAATATTCTCACTCATATTTATCTACTCTACTGTATACATAGATATATATATATATACGTATACATCCCCGTGAGATGAACCCAAACTAACACCCCCCCTCTCAGTCCCGTGGGCTCGGGCAAGACCGCCCTAATGCTCGCCCTCTGCCTCGCGCTGCGGAGCAAGTACGGCCTAGCAGCCGTGACGAACGACATCTTCACGCGGGAGGACGCCGAATTCCTGACGCGGCACCGCGCGCTCCCGGCGTCGCGGATCCGCGCCATCGAGACGGGCGGGTGTCCGCACGCGGCCGTGCGCGAGGACATCTCGGCCAATCTCGCCGCGCTGGAGGATCTGCACGTCGAGTTCTCCCCAGACCTGCTGCTGATCGAGTCCGGCGGCGACAACCTGGCCGCCAACTACAGCCGCGAGCTGGCCGACTTCATCATCTACGTCATCGACGTCAGCGGCGGCGACAAGGTGCCGCGCAAGGGCGGCCCGGGCATCACCCAGAGCGATTTGCTCGTCGTCAACAAGACCGATCTCGCTGACGCCGTGGGCGCCGATTTGGCCGTCATGGAGCGCGATGCGCGCAAGATGAGGGAGGGCGGCCCGACTGTCTTCGCGCAGGTCAAGAAGGATGTTGGTGTTGACCATATTGTGAATCTCATTCTGAGTGCGTGGAAGGCGAGTGGTGCCGAGGAGGTCGCGAGGAATAGAGGGGGTCCGAAGCCGACGGAGGGGCTAGAGGCGTTGGGTTGAGCTCGTTCTACTCATCATCTCGCTCGAGTTTTAATAAGTGAGTATTATACATGAGAGGCTCTAGTATGGATGTCATGTCTACTGTGACAAAGGAGACTGACGCTTCACTTAAGCCCGGGAATTGCAAAGAAACTCTCACCTATGCACTATAGATGAGAGGTTGTAATACTACTAAACTATAGCTCAACCTGTAAACATGAATAAAATATTTGAAGTAAACTCGTTGGCTACCTAGCATGTGATCATTCGTTATTCATCAGCTTATATGCCATCAACATCAAGTCTAGTATTTTTTTTCTATTGGATATCCTCATCCATTGCATCACTTTGCCCAGTAACAGCCTTTTCTTCTAATAACGGCCCCATGAACGGTGTGGCGCTTCGTGGCCACATACGTTTGTATAAGCTGACTCCAACTGAATCCTGGGGGTTGATTCCGCCATCAAAGTTGGCTTTGAAGTAACCATGAGTACCCAACGTCTCCTTGATATAACCACTCCTGCCCCTCCTTGTCCACAGTGGGAGAGCCTTGAACCAATCGACATCCTCTCGGTTGAAGAACATGTATCGAACGGTAACGACCTTCTTGTGGATATGGTAAGGATGACCGGTCAGAATAGCACGCTTGGCAATCACCCTGTTCGTCGTTGGTGCACGAGAAGTGCCTGTTGCAACTAGTTGTAAAGGAAGGGTGGCGCTTTCTTCGCCCTGTTCCGGAACCACGCGCTTGAAAAACAGCGCTGGGACTGAGCCCCAAGTGACTGGCCCCATGAATGATGCGATTGCAGCATCCCCCGGGTGGAGGAAGCGGTAGTATTTGTGCACGTCATTCTCGGTACTTCCGCTGCTAGAGAACAGCGGGTTGATAACGAATCGTCGAGGACCGCATTGAACAATGAGTTGCTCTTTCGCCTTGATCGACTTTTCGTAGTCATCTTTGTGGGTAATATCAAAGTTGACTACCGTCTTCTTATTTTCATGTCTTAGTAGGCCGAAAAGGGTAACTGGCTGTGAGGGGTTATACGCCTTTTGTAGGTCTGCAGGTACGCCTTTTAGATGAACATGAACTCGTGTCCCAGGGGCTACACCGCCGACTAGAGCTTCGCGAAGCACTCGATTTTTGGAAGATTGGTAGTCTGAAATTTGTAGAAGTCTGGACCATTCTTCGGGTTGGTAAGGACGGTCTTCCTCTTTGTTCCAAGGGCTTGTGCGTAGACTTTTAAGACCTCTATATTTGGCTAACCTTTCGCGGGCGAGTACATGCGGATGTAACTCGATCTCATCAGGGAACTCCTTGTCTTCCTCTGCTTCATCGTGTTTCCGATCTCGATAAGCAGCAAGTTGCTGTGCATCTTCATCCTCGTTCAGCTCTGCAAAAGCTTCAGACTGGGGATACTCGGACATAGCAGCTTCGGTGGGTTCACGACCCGCGAGACCTTCCACACCATCTTCCGGTCGGGCTGACACTGTCTCATCCTGTGCATCCTCCATGTCCTCGTCAAATTCTAATTCTGAGTCGGAGTCATCATCCAATATCCAATTTGCTTGGTATGCAGATGTTCCCTTGGGTAGTTTCCTAGGAGGCTCGTATTTTTCAAGCTCTCCTTCCGAAAAGTAATGATGGTCGTCCAGCAAAACACCCTTTTTAGCTATAGGGGCCTCGGATTCCATCGCATCATCCCCGTCGATATCATCCATAGTTATTTCAGGGGCAAGCTCAGCGAGATCATCCTGCTCGTCGTCTGGTATCTCTAGCACCTGTTCTTCCGCATCGTCAACAGCCATGCCATCATCTTTCCGCTTCTTAGTTGAGATTGGAGCTGCTGTGATCTTCGCTATTTGGAAAGTGCCCCATTCTCCCACATGTACTAATCGGTCAGCTTTTAGACCTTTCCCGCGGACGACTCCCGTAAATACAGTGGATTCTGCCTCGTTAGATGGCCACCGTACATTGTCCACCAGCATCCAAGATCTCTGGTCCCTCCAGTTGATGCCTTTTGGTGTGGTGCTGCAAAGAGACCTCATTAAGTTAGAGCATTCTTGTCGAGAGTCAAGACTGTATATCTTATCCTGGCCTGGGTGGAAGTGTGTCATGAAAGAGGCGAGGGACTTGACGACGTCCGGTCTTGCTTTCGCAGGTTCAACTTTGTCGAGGTTCTGGACAACAGTGAATAGTGTTGACATGCCCTGGTTTTCGATGCTTCGAATAATCAGCTCTCCTAGGGGATCGACCTCGGTTTCGGCAGATAGTATAAAGACGATGTAGTCGGCCACTCGAGCAGCATCCATGCAGACTGATAGATCCCTAGTGTTGACAGGGATGTACTGAAGCTTCTGCTTGAAGCGGTCGATGGGAACTCGGAACGTCGAGGCCGAGACGTGAATTCGATATCGAGACTGACATTGAGACTCCGGATGGCGGCGAGGGCGTCACTATCGGCGCACAGGGGAACGACGGCAACGATCCTAGGAGCGCCATCTCGGCCCAGGAATATAGAGGCCTCCTTCAGGTGTTCCTTATGCTTCGTAAGCTGGCGCTGCTTGGCCTGGTTCCGTCGGTCGATCTTGGACATGATCTGCTGGTGAGGTGTCTTTCGCCGTTCGTTGGGGACCTTGCCTATAGAAATATGTTACTATATAGTGTCTGGAAATTAGCGCAACCGGTCGGAGCATTACCCTTCGCTTGATCACGAAGTGAGCCTTTGGTTGCCTTCTTTGATTTGAAGGCCTTGTGCACAACTTTAGTGGTTGGCCGGTGGGAATGTGTGGCCGAGGGCATCTTGCCGTCACCACCAGCTTTAAATCTAAATGGAAGCGAAGCCAGATTGGAAAGTGTCTGCCCGGATAGTGAGGGATCAAAGTGTAGCGTTCGGCTCTCAGTGAGTCACCGGATGACGATTTATGATTAATACTTTGAAGATGCGCTTGCAAGTGACAAAAATGTTGGAGGGGCTGCAAAGTATATCGATTAGCGATAGAGGGGCATAGTTTTTTGTGTGTGGGCGATGCGCTCCGCTGTGATGGATGCATGCTGCAGTGTCCTATAGGTAATTACTTAGTACAGCTTATCGTGGTGGGGCGCTATTAGGACCCCTGTATATCCACTAAATTTTCTGGACGATAGGAGCCGACGTCTTTTCCGAGCTTCTGCATCAGATTTCAGCATTTGCGCCATCCTGCCAATTGCTCGCGACTTCATGTTATACGACAGCGACTACTTATAACACCGAGTTGTGTGCGAGCCTGTTCTACTTGGGCCTATCTGCCGTCTTCTCGTCTTATTTGTCGGCTAATTCGCGACTATGGAGACCAACAACGGCGCTCGCGTCGTAAACGAGGCGCGGACGAGTCTCATACCCAAACACGAACGGGAGAAGCGTCGACACGAGAAAGAAGCGCAGAGGGATTACGGCCGGGGGAGAAGAGTCAACACGAAATCCATAAAGGATAAGAAACTGCGCAGGAACCTACAAGCTCTCGAGTCCAAGTACCAGGAGGCTGCCCTCAAAGCGAAGGATGCTGAGATTTTGCTGGAAGGGACGTCGGGCTACCTCGAACCGGAAACCGAATTAGAACGCACCTATAAGGTCAGACA
The DNA here is from genome assembly GCA_003426235.1 of Xylaria polymorpha. Taxonomy (NCBI): domain Eukaryota; kingdom Fungi; phylum Ascomycota; class Sordariomycetes; order Xylariales; family Xylariaceae; genus Xylaria; species Xylaria polymorpha. The sequence continues at coordinate 155,172 of NQIM01000019.1, forward strand.
GGACGAGATACAAGAGAGCGTGTCTATCGCGACAGCACAGAAGCGATTCGACCTAACCCTTAACGAGCTTGGTCCTTATGTCTTCGATTATAGCAGGAATGGCCGGGATATACTTTTAGGAGGGAGAAAAGGGCACAGTACGCGCATATCCGTCCCATGAGTTCAAGGCATAAATACTGATGGAGTGAAAATAGTTGCTTCCATGGACTGGCGGCACGGAAAATTAAATTGCGAGTTCCAAGTCAACGAAATAGTCCGAGATGTTCGTTGGTTGCACACAAATCAGGTAATTTTCTGCCGCTTACGCCGTCTCGGATTCGGTTGCTAGCCCGGGGATTGCTGCCCACTCGTCTGGTGTTTAGTAAGGCTGGTTTTTTTCTAATGATGCTGACCCGTGTTCGTTTAGTATATGGCAGTAGCTCAGAAGAAAAAATGTCTATATTTATGACGGCTCTGGTGTCGAGCTGCATTGCTTAAATCAGCATCGCGAAGTCTCACACCTTGAATTTCTACCAGTAAGCTAAGCCTAGTCTTGTGCAATATTATTATCTGAACACCCACTAATGCATTGAGTAGTACCATTTCCTCTTAGTCACACTCGTAAGTAATACACGCGGTATGAGAAGTTCACATATACTCATTACAAAATAGGGGGCAAGTGGTCATCTAAAATACCAGGACGTTTCGACGGGCCAGTTGGTGAGCGAGATTGCTACCAAGTTAGGTCCTCCAGCCTCTCTAGCGCAAAATCCGTATAATGGAGTCTGTTTCTCTGGACACAACAACGGTCAGGTTCAACTCTGGAGTCCTAGTTGTTCGTCATCAAATGGGCCACTGGTTAAGTTATTAGCACATAGAGGCCCAGTTCGGTCTATGTCTATTGATCGAGGGTGCGTTCATCTTTGTTTATTGCTGAGTTTAGTCCGTTTTCCTCTGTACTAACACTCTTCTAGTATGTCCGTTTGCTCCAGCTCTGAAATAACAAGTGCTTACTAAAACAGAGGGACGATATATGGTATCTACTGGCCAGGACTGTAAGATGGCTGTTTGGGATATACGTCAGTTTCGTGTGGTGAACGAATACACCACAAGACTGCCAGCTTCTTCAGTTGCGATATCAGATCGAGGTGTTACCGCCGTTGGCTGGGGAACACATACGACTATGTGGCGAGGTCTATTTACAAAGCATGCAGCTGAGCAAACAAGAGTAAAGAGCCCGTATCTAACATGGGGAGGCGAAGGACGGAGAGTCGAAAGGGTGAAGTGGTGTCCCTTAGAAGACGTCTTAGGCATCGGCCATGATGAAGGATTCAGGTATGTTATCAACAATAAGAGAGAACTAAACTTTTAGCACTCTACTAACTTTTCCATAGCTCTATCATTGTTCCAGGAGCAGGAGAGCCAAATATGGACGTAGTAGAAATTAATCCTTTCGAGACGGTCAAGGAGAGACAAGACAGTGAAGTCAGATCACTTCTCAACAAGCTGCAACCGGAGATGATCGCTCTAGATCCCTCCTTTATTGGAAATCTCGACCTGCGCTCCGAGGAACAGCGACAGGCTGAAAGGGACCTTGACGCCAAACCGGTGGACGTGGAAACAGAGATCAGGAAAAAGGCACGTGGCAAGAATAGCGCGCTTCGAAGATATCTCAGGAAACAGCGGGCGAAGAACATTATCGATGAAAAGAGACTCAAGGTCGACGAGATTTGGAAAGAGCAACAACAACAGCGGCGGGAGCAAGAGAAAAAGGAGAAGGCAGCGGACCTGGGGCCAGCCCTGGCAAGATTTGCCAAAAGAGACTAGTTTGCCTGCCAATATATACCCATTTGATTGGCTCACATATTAAGATGTCTTGACACTTTGCTTTTGGAGTATCATCTAAGTCTAGTACCGGCCTTTGTACTCTGTTGCGTTGTCATAACTACTTGTTTTTGTTTACAAGATAACGAGCACAAGAGAGCGATACAACGATTAACCGCGAGGATGAGCATAAACCCAACGGAAACGCAAGCAAAGTTGGCGCCTTATAATCAGCTTGCGGTTTTAATTGCAACATCCTATCTTCACAAACTAGTTAGATGTAATAACGTATAATAGGTATCTCAACAGAAAACCAACTACTCTAATTCTAACTCTAACACGCTCCTATATCATCCATCACCCATCAGCTCGCGAGAGCCCCAATAACAGCGATCTGCTGCGCGCGCCGCCTATCGACCTCGCGCTTGAGCATGGTGACGGCAGTAGTGACGACAAGCCACTCAACGCGCTCGCGGCGCTTCTCCTCGAAGAAGGCCAGATCGAGCATGAGGCGGCCGCCGTTCCCCGCCGACGAGCGCGACGTCCCGGGGCTCCGGAACGTCTCGTTGCGGACGAGCTGCGCGATGCGAAGCGGGACCCCTTTCTCCTTCTCCTTCTCCTTCTTCTTGCCGCTGTTGTCGTGTTTCGCACTCGTACTCGTCTCCGCCTGGTTTACGTAGACCTCGCACACGAGGAGGTTCTCGGCGTCGACGCTCGCGCGCTCCTTGGTGCTCGCGTACCGCCACCCGAAGGTCCCCAGGCCCGGAACCGAGAAGAGCACCGCCCGCGAGAAGATGCTGCGGCTCGGGATCTCGAAGCCCTCTTCTTCCCCTTCTCCGGTCGATATGGCCGGGTCCCGACCTGGATCCCCTAGCACCACGACGGCGCGCCTCCCGGGCCCGAACCGGTATGTCGTCGTGGTTAGTGGCGCCTGCGCCTCGTCGTCGCCGTGCGTCAGGAAGCAGGACTGAGCGCGCCGCGGGTCGTACGGAGAGGTACAGGGGCCGCTCGAGGCCGCCGGCGGCGTTGACGCTGAAGATCGGGATCGGGTCCGGGCGCTGCGGGGTCGGGAAGGAGAGGAGGGTTTTCCCTTGGGTTTGGATCTGCAGTTGCTTTGTTGGTGTGAATATCGACGGGGAGGAGGATGATGATGATGGCCCTGCCACCGAAGCAGGAGAGGTGGCGTATGATGGGGCAGTTATTGATGCTGATAGGCTTGCTAACTCGATGTCTTCATCCCTGGGGCTTGCGCTTGCGTGCTCGGTATACGGGGGTAGTGTCGGCGCCTTTAGAGATGCTTCTGATGTGTTGGTGGGGAGGTGGTAGGGCGGCGCTATTGATGTCATTTTGGCTACTTTGCTAGGTTGCTGAAGGCACTAATAGATAGATAGGTGTGATGGCAATAAAGAGAGAAGACCTCTTTATGACCTGAAGTTGCTGGTTTTAAGGTATTATCTCTACTGTAAAGGATGAGTGTTTCGCGTCTTGGTGATTAATTACAACTACTAAGCTGGAGTTGTATGTCTGTCTATATACTTCACCTTTTCTTTCCTTATACCTACCATGACGTTATCGTGATAGACCCTGAAAAGCCACAATACCAAGAGATTTCCCCAATACGGGGAATGCGAGCAACGAATCCTCAAATACGACGGGAAGAGCGCGAGAAGGAGAACCCTAACCGTAACAAACATGGTTCGAAGAGGCGCGGGCAGTGGCTTGACAGTCTACCCTTCGCCATTCATGCTCTTCAATACCTATCTAACCCCCCTCGGTCCAATCCATTTAGATAACATAATGACCAGGCGCAATTAGCCGGGATGGCAGCGAGCTAGGAATCAGCCTTACCACACTCAATCGCCACTAACTAAGACAGGGCGTTGGCGTGGGTGGTCTGCCCCGATCGGCATGTGGTTAGGCCAAGGTTTGTATGCTCTTGGTACGCTAAACTTGTCTGCTTACCGCAGACGCAAAATACGACGAAAGCGAGGTGCATGAGAGCGCCCCTCCCTGGTCGCTCTTCCACCACACTAAAGGGAGCGCGCGTCAGTGTGGCGGTGTGGTCGGCGAGCCTTATTTGGCTGGTACAATTGCGGTATCATTCAAGGTTCAAGTACCCCCTTCTCGAAAAGAGCTGCTTGCTGGCGCTGACTCATGATCGAAGCGGTGCGCGGCCTGTTGCAGTTGCAACCAACACAGCATGTTGGATTAACCTAACATTGCCCCTGAGCTATTAGACGGTAGTCACCTAGGTACCTAGGTAGGGAGATATAAATGCGAGCGCTGATCGCTTTTGAGCCAAAATTGATTATTCTAAAGTTGGACAAGATAGAATTTGTACATCAGTATGGTATCAATAGTAATAGATAGAACACCTCAAAAAACCCCCCCAGTCCGTTATTACGTTAATTATATGCCTCTCAATGCAATTCTTTGCCAAAGTGGCCCAGGTCTATATCCAGTTGCGCCTCTACCCAGAGAGGCCACTGGTTGTACTGCTGATGATCCATATCGACGTGTCTGTTGATGTACTTGAGCCACCTAACCATCCCAAGGTCCATGTCGCCGTCCTTTCGGCTCGTCTGCTGCAGACGCTGCGCGTGCTCGATTCCGGTGATAGCGGCCATGATCTGCTTCAAGGAGATCCAATGTGAAGCAAGAAGCAGGCACACCTGGTTCTCGCCGTTGATTAGAGTTTGGAAATTCTCGTGCGGAATTTGCATCCACCAGCCACTAACTCCCAGTTAGTACGGAAGATTTGATCAGCAGTTTTTTCTAGTTAGTGTATATGTGGCCATATGTTGCAGGAACGAAGCCCGTGAAATAGATAGTAAGAATAGATATGCTTACTAGTGTTGGCAGAGCATTTGGTATGCTAATGAGGCGGTGAGCATTCGGTCAAGAACATAGATGCTGTGTATAGGAGCTTACCTAAGAATGAAGATGTATAGAGAGCATCCGCAATGTTGGTGATAAGCTGGTGGTATTCGATTTCAACTTGCTGTTTGCAGAGTGGTTCGAGGGCAGCCATGCTGGCCACAGCCATGTCGGTCCAGTCCTTCCGGACTAAAGGGGCAATTTCCAACAAGGGCTGTAAACAAGCCAGGTGATCGTCGCCGAGAAAGTTGGAGAAGATGAATTTTGCGCCTTTGCAGTACATCTGAATCGCGACGATGACGATTCCTCGGCAAAATGTCATGAACTCTGCCATCCCGTCGTCGAGCATGACCGACTGAAAAGTGAGAGCGTAGCATGTGGCGAGCAGCGCGTTCCCTTCATCGAATGTGTTCGTTTTTAGGGACGTCGGTCAGCGTTCTCTTGATGGCTTTGATCGCCTTCAGGCGATGGGCCATGGCGAAGGAGACGAGGCTCGGATCTTGTATCATCAAGTCGGAAGCTGCAAGACCTAGAATGGCGTGCACTGATATCGATCTCGTTAGTCAATACTTTTTAGTCCGCCTGGGTGTACTTGAAGTTATCATCCAAGTATAACCCAGAGAGGGCGGTCAGGAGGGGACTAGATACATACTAAGATACTCATACTAGACTGCCTATTAGCATTTGAGACGCTTTAGGTTAAGAGGACCTACGTTTTGCGACAGACACGGCACCTCGTGTGTCCAAATTGAGTCGTTTCCTAACGGCTGATGTGGGGTACAGGTCAAGAGGAAATGTTGAAAGAAACGCATATCTTGGAGGCTGAAGAGGGGAATCTGATGCTGTGGCTGCCGAGCCATCAGTATGGGGAAATTGCACGTCTGACATACAGAACTCACCTGATGAGTGATTTGGGGGACAAGGGGATATTCGCACTTGAGGCCTGTCTTAACGCAGTGCCCGCAAGATGGCCGAGTTTCTTGACACTATTAGGCTAGCCTTAGTGACGCCAACACACACTGCATGCAGTGCAAAAGAACTACCTTGATTCTGCGTCTCTTGCAGTTGTAACAACCCCGGCGGCTCTTGGTGTGCCCGCGCCTCTCCAATCTCGGCTTCTGGTTGGAATTACTCCTAACAACCGCCGAAGTAGACGGCGAAACACTAGTAGAAGCAACCTCATTCATTATCGATGCCGACCCCGAGGAGCCAGCATCCCCGAGGTAATCGAGATCTTCGTCCTGGAGATAAGCTGCATAGTCGAATTCGGTATTGTTGCTGCCCAGTGTCAGGAGGGGTAGGCCTGTAGATTGGTCGAAGTCTACAGGATCCATCCCGACTATAGTCCCTTGGATGGAGAGTAACGTAATCCCAGGCAAGTCTACTGAAGGTAAAGCGACTTGAGAGGTGTCAGTCTCTTCCGTGAGATGAATCCCAGAGCCCTCTTGGATAATAAGCTTCTAGAAGAAATGGAGTGATGGTGCCAAGCAACATCAAGCACTTAGTCAATCACGTGTCCGGTCGGGGCAGTGCTCCCAAAAGAGTAGATCTAGGGCTGAATACACAGGTTGTCATTGGCTTGCCGAGCCTCTTTTAAGACTGGGCTGAACTCTCTCGTCTGTTGCCATGAATGATCATCATCAACATCATCGTCACTCTGCGCCGAGTTGACCCCGGCAAGGACCGGCATCTGTCTTGGCAATATTGCAACCTTAGTTGTGATGAGTCAGATGGTGAGGTTCGAGAAGGTGTCTCACGCGACAGGGACCTCTGTTCGTTACCACCATGTCCTGATGAGGCTAACTCGAAGGCAGACATTGTTCGTTTTGGAATGGACGAGGATAGTTGATAGCGGGCCAGCGATAATGCAGAGCTAGTATATGGCTCGCCATTACGTACAGTTCGCAATCAGCCACACCTTAATAGCACTTCTAACCACCTGTTCGAATGCGGGCCGCGATCCGAACCAAAATTCCCATGCTTCATCAACTCAACGCTTCATTTCTTTGATGCGTTGCGCAGCACATCCAAAAGAGCGCGAGTCCTAGAACCGTGGTTACCTAATGAATTGATAAGTCAGATTAGGGCAACGCAAGAAAGTCGTCGCCTGAAGGACTCCTGTATAGAAGAGAGAAACAGTAAGCTTGTCACTGCTCACATCTGCGAGCTAAATGTCAGCCTAAATGCAAGAACATCAAATGGCAACCTGGAAACAGCGCTGAGCTCCAAGGAGCTGTTCTCTAATTCTTGCCCGAAGTATATCCGACTACCTACTCTAGGTAGGTAGTTTCGCGTTGCACGAGGAATAATTCTCACGGTACTTGATAACAGCGCCGTGATATTTGGAGAATATGCAACGAACTCAATAGCTCACGGCCTTGGGACACCTGGGTTGGGCCCTCGGGGACTCGAATTTTGGTAATGGCTGCCTTTGCTGTATGCGTTTGGTAGGCCAGTTGCGCACAGGTGCCATTTGAAACCCTGCCTTGGTTCCTCTCGGCTGTGCAATTGGAGCCATGTTTTGCTAGACATTTGATGGAGGAAAACCTTAGCAGGCGTATGTAACTCAACCAATAGTCTTTGTTGTTCATCGTAACGTGTTGTAAGGGTACGTCTATCGAATGTTTTCCTGCATCGAATGTCTAGATACCAAAGGATTGTTGGCATTTCCTGGCGAGGAGGGCATGCTGTACATCACGCCAGTTCCTCCAATATCTTTTTGGAGTTGGTAGAAACCGTCAGGTGGTTCCAAGGTTATATTGCAGATTTTGAAACTATTTGTTGCCATTGGGCAATCACGTGCATATGTGCATGTACAGTACATACCTATACCTACATACATATTCTTGTCAAGGTCGCAGTAGGACTCAAGAAGAAAGTTTAAGCGACGATGCGGTTCACGCGAGGAGCCGTCGAGTTACTGGTGTCCAAGGATTTCGAGGGCGATGCAGTGCAACTCGAATCATGGAATATTCCGTATACCTACATGCATGCAGGATGAGCCACGCACTAGGTATCAAAGGGGGGCGGTGATGCTCAGCACCACGAGTAAATAATATCTGAGATAGGGAATGTTTTCTGCCGCTCTAATTCGTCAACTAGAAATATAGTAGAGCGTGTAGCGCGTGTATACTAGGCTAGGTCCTACACTATGTAGTATAGAAGTATCGAAGTATAGCAATTGCAGAGTACTTACATGTATCGTGGGGTAGAATTAGCTTCAATAGAGAACAAGGTTGACAGCTGGCATTCGAACATTCCCTACAGCACGCAAAAGTTGTCGACTGATGACTTCACCTTGGAAGACATGATTTCGAAACGGTAGGTGTGCTGCATTGACCGAGTCACACATGATAAAGATGAGAGGTTTTTTGGTTATAGTGTTTTGGTGTTTTGATGATATGACCGATATTAGCTATCTACTGTACAGTAGATCCCGCAGCACCAGTGGTACTACTACCCGTGGCTCCAGCTGCAGCTAGCAACCTACGCCACGATGAGCGGGGTCAAATCTCGCTCCCGTTTCACTATAAGTGTATGATAAGAATTTATCGTAATGGTGTGCTGCCAACCCCTCCTCCAGGATTGATTGACTTACAGTACCTACCTATGCAGTATGTGAAGGAAGGACATAGCCACCTGCAAGTTGTTTTCTTCTTGCACAGTAGTTCCCGGTTCCCGTCTGTCTATGTTTTCGGGTGTATTCATAGAAAGGAGAAGAACCCATCGGCTAACGCCGAGTACTTTCACCGAGGGGATGCCTAGCCCGGACCAGAACCCAGACCATTGGCTGCAAGTCTAGCGCTGGTAAGCGCTGTTTACGTGGCCCACGACTAGTACCTACACCACGGCGTGCTATACTTACAGTACTAGCAACCCTCATGGGTCGAATCAATTACCGGCGTCAGTCCGATTGCGTAAGTTGAAACAGCCATCCAAGCCATTAGACCTCGACGGCTAAGTGGACAACCATGATTGACCGACTGCAGTAACGAGCGCATCGCCGTCAACTGCTGTACGCCGCGATAGGCACAGAAGGTTGTGTGGCGTTATTGATTGTTTCGAGTTCAGCAGGAGCATGCTTACCCGATATACATTTTTTACCATGTGTTCGTGTCCCGAAAGATTGGGGTTGACAGGCATGGGTTTCTAAGCCAAACAAAACTTTATAGTAAAATGAGCAGGAGTAAACAGTAGAAAGCTCATACCGATTTCAATATACGTATATCCAGCAATGCTACATTTGACCGAAATTGCAGCATTGTCCTCTGCTTATTAACAAGGATGAAGCACAATTGTAAATGAAGGTACGTACACGAATCAAGCTGTTATTTACATACTACTTGGGTACGTTACTTAGTAGTTAACCTCCGCAAGATGGTGAACTTATTGTTCGGCGAATTTAGCGACCACTTCAATTTCTGGAGCTGACGAAATCGTAAAATTTTGCTAGTCGATGGCTGGGAAGCGGAGAGCCAGGCTGAAGGAGGGGGGGGGATAGCTGGAGACAGCGCCTTTTGTAGTATAAGTAAGTTGGCGTCGAGGGCTGGCCCTACAAAAATAGGCGCAGAGGATTGGTTTTGCTGACACCTCCACTCGGTTCATCTGATTTGCCCGTTTCGTGTCCCTGTCCGCGCGTTCCTTGCAGCAACAGCTCTCGTGTACGGTACCTGCATGCGAACTGTCATCAAGACCAAGGATGAGGTTGGGGCGTGGGAATCAGGGCCAGGTGGGACTGCAACTCGCTGTTCACGGGATGATTGGCCCAGAATAGTGGCAAGAAGCAAGATGCCCGAGGAGCGATGCGCCGCCACTAGAAAAAGGCCAGACGAGAACCACAGTGCTGACCTGCGGATCCGTAGTTGACCAGTGTCAGCGTGTAATAAGCACAATCAAGCACGCCACGTAGGTACCTGCATGTACTTAGCACCGGCGGCGTGTGCTGCGTCGTCATCACCGTGGCCGATGCCATCACCATCACTATCACCACCACCGCCATCTCCATCATCATCGTTGAATGGTTTTGTTACCAAGATTTGCTACCTCCTAGTCTAGTATTTCCCTATTATTGGTATTGGGGTGGGTTGTGCGCGTCTCTTTTGAGGCTCTGTGAACAAGAGGTGGGCAGCCGCCGATTATTACGCATTTAGGGCATTGATTGATGGTCGAGATCTCTCCCCCATGTCGGTATTGTGGATAGTATATACATACCTACCGTACTGTAGAGGGGAGGGCCTCGAAAGTTGATTCTATTCCCAGCAGGTTAGGTGGAGCTAAGTATCTAGACCGCAAATGCGCCAGAGATCCCCTCTATGGGCAGTAATGGTTGATACCTATCTATCGGTTAGCCCCCTAAGAAGCTAACAAGTAAACTGACTAACATGTCAACAAAAGGACCCTGAATACTACAAACCGAGCCCCTGCAGGTACTAGATAGTGAGCACATAAGCTGCAAGTGACAGCGAACGAGGATTCAGATTTTCTCCGGTGCCCTTTTGCAAGCTTTGCATCCGGCCACTTGGGCCCGAGGCGGCGCCGCTACAAAGGTCGCCATCTTTTCGGTGGGACTTCATCGGACGCTATCATGCCCCTGACTCGCCCTGAGTGCCCCTGTGGCTGGCGCTAGGCGCTGACTAGGATAGGAACTGGAGGTCGTTGGACCGCTGAAAAACTGTAGTGTAGCGTTTACAGGTACACATGTAGGTACCTAACGCATCATGCGAGGTGCCTGACCCTATCTATACTCTGCTGTACGAAGTACAGGATAGGAGAGTACAGTACAGAGTACAGTAGGTGGTTACCATGTATGTAGGTATATGTATTCTAGATATTCCCCTGGCACCCTCGTGTTAGGTACGGTACCTTACTTACAGTAGGTACCTGCAGCTGCATCCACATCCGCCCTGTAGGTACTGGGTAGTACCTATTTTCGGCCCCATTCGCGCTCATCCGTATCGTCAGATCGACCCCAGCCGCCCCACAATACCGCTTGTTGTACAGTCTTCTCCCGACCCAGCACACCACTTACAACGGACAACCTTGGTCTCCTCGTTCTTTGTTCTCTTTCTGCTATATGTAGCTGACCTCCAGCGTCGTACGTTTCCTTCTTCTTCCTTCGATTCTTCACCGTGATACAGGTGTTCGGTTTTCCCACCCACATTCCTTTCTCCAGGTCGCCAGCCTCGACATTGATTCTTCCGTCCTTTGCGTTCTTTGTGCTCGTTCGTTCAGCTGCGTTGTTCTCCGGTTCCGATACGACTTTGACATAACATAGACGGCCAATAAAGAAAGCCAACTCAAACAACGTTCGACCGTGCCACTTGCCAATTTCCTCGTCGACGTATACCGCCTTGCTAGTCTTTGACAGACTTCAGTTTGCTTTTCCCCGTCTACATCATCGTCTCAATACGCAGAGCGTAAGCTACAGAGATACCTTCGGACCTCATCCATTCTTTCTCCATCTGACGATATCGCCTGATACGTCTCGACCTTCTCTTGCGAACTGCTGGCACCGCAACATTCATTTCACCTTCAGGAAAGACCAAGGAAATTAGTCATCACTCACTCTACACCGACTCAGATCGTCTAACATTAGACTCCAACAATCACGATTACTTAAACATCAACCACGATTCAAGATCACTCTTATCCACCATGTATTCCAAGACAAGCCTGATGGCGCTTTGCGCTGCCGCCGCCGTGAAGGAAGTCACTGCTGGCCACGGCCATCAACATGTGCACGCCGACAAGCGTGAGGTTGTTTGGGCTGCCACCGAGACTGTCATCGTCACCGACTATGTAACTGTCACCGTCACTGAGGGTCAGGAGCCTACCCCCACGGCTGTTCCTACCACCGTTGCTACCACAATCAAGGTACCTCGACCTCATCACAGCCACTCCAAGCATCAGTCCAGTGTTCCCGTTACCACTGCCGATAGCTCCACATCTGTAGTTGTCGTTGAAGCGAGCACATCGATCGCTGTTCCAACCGTGATCCCAACTACTATGATCACCGCCGTGAAGCCCACTACGTCGGCTATTCAGGATCCTCCCGTTGTTAGCACTCCAGCTGAGATTACATCTGTGGTGCAGCAACCTACCACTACCATTCCTACCACCACCATTCCCACCACCACCATTATTCCCACCACCACTACTATTCCTCAGCCTACTACAGCTGCTAGCGGTGGTAAGCGTGGTCTCGCTTACAACGATGCAAGCCTGGTTCAAGAATTCCTCACACTGGGCGGACAAATCTCCTGGGCTTACAACTGGGGCTCCACTACTGCCGACTTGCCCGAAGGAGTCACCTACTACCCTATGCTTTGGTCCCCCGCCCCGGACCATTCCAATGGTTGGGATGCCGCCGCGAAGGCTGCCATTTCTAAGGGTGCTGATGCCTTGCTCAGCTTCAACGAGCCGGATATTGCTAGCCAAGCCAACATGTCTCCCCAGGACGCTGCCAATGGCCATATCCAGTGGATGAACCCATATGCTGGACAAGCTCGCATCGGTACCCCGGCTATTTCTAGCAGTGAGAATGCCAACCAGGGTATTGATTGGCTGAAACAATTCTTCAGTGCTTGCAACGGCCAGTGCAAGTTTGACTTCTGTGTTGCACATTGGTATGGTCCGGGCGGCGTGAACGGCGCACAGCTGCTTCCTTGCCCACCTCGACGCCGTTCACGAGGCCTGTGACAACAAGCCCGTGTGGGTGACGGAGTTCGCTGCCGAAAGTGACAGCGTCGATGACTTTATGACCACTATTGTCCAGGGTCTCGAATCCGAACAGTACTCATATGTCGAGAAGTACTCTTACTTCATGGCTAGTGTGGGCCAACTCTTCTCTTCGCCCACAGAGCTTAGTTCCTATGGTAAGATCTACGCCGGCATTTAAGAGCCGCTCAGGTACATATAAACATTATGTTGTACTGCCATCTAGGAGGAAATGATTTGGATTAGGAATGCCATCTTCAACCACCTTTACTTCGTTTGTATATAGTTTATATGATTGGAAACATCCGCTCATGTTCGGAATTTGTTTACCGCTGCCTTGGTGGTTTGGGTGCTACAACCCGGCAATCATCTTGTGTTTTTAGGACAAAATAGGCATGGGAAGAAATGGAAACCTTGGAATTCATCATTGGAAGCACAAAAGGATAGATTCACGAGCCCATGAAATACCAAGAAACAACGGCTTGCTAGTCTTGTTCACTTCATTTTTCTAGTCTTGAATCTATTATTGATAAGCTTTTGACGTGATCCACAAGAGCTATAGCTATTGTTAGCTGTTCCATGGTGCTGGTAAGTCCGACCGACGACAAACCCTTGCCTTAAACTATCCTAAATCGCAACTCGGTAACCTAGCAAGGATGTTAGCTCACATTCTGGCCTAACCCTGTCATCTAACTAACCTTGACTCCACGTGCGAGGTCGGAACAGTGGTGTTTTGAAGCTTCGCGCTAGCGAGCGACAAGATGCCGCGCGAGGCGGCCTTGGGTACTGTGCTATGAATATGCGAGATGGAGCTTTACGAGCACGTATTACCTCGATGCGACGAAGGGGTTCCAATAAGAAGAAAAAGGGCCGATATTCTATGGCTAAATGGTATACGAGGTGCCAGAGTATATAACATTGATGAGTTCGTGGTTATGATGTGTAAAATGAAGGGTGTGAGGTAGGGTTACATGGATGGAGGCGTGTGGTTAGATCTGTTGGATATTAAGTATGGATACTTTACTATATATGAGGTCGGTGAGGCATGGGTATATCGGTTCCGAAGGTTAAGTGTGAGCTTGGAAAAAAAGCAACCTCTTGAGTAAGTACATTCATCCCGCATAGTAAGTAACTATGAGAAGTGAGGACTTACGTGGTGGGGTGAGATTAGACTTACACGAATTAAAACGAAATTTTTATCTTGAGGCAATTTGTCGGTTTCAAGTCAGCCAGTCACTCCCTTGCTTGAGATACGGTACGTGAGAGACATGAATGGATGAGCGAGATGAGTGGCTTCGACGTGATCGAAAGAAAGCCACACTTGGTGATTTCCACCCACCCCCTCATCTCATTACAAAAGACCTAGGGGATAATAAAGAAATTAAATATCATGCGTGTAACCAACTCTTCAGCTTACCACACGTACAGTAGGTACCTAGGTAGGTGGGGAGAATAGCATAGGGGCTACAGTTACAGCTGTGTTACCTAACTACATGCCAGCTGGACAAATTTGTGTTGCTACCAAGATCTATGTCATAACAGACAGTGTCGTCCCACCAAAGTTGAAAAGGGGGTTACATGGCGCCCCTTAACTTTAGCAACAGAGTGAAAAAGTCCAAGACAGGGAAGCAATTGTGTAGATATGCATATTGTAGTTAAGCTTAACGAGCATAGATAATAAGGTTCACGGGAGTAGACGACGAACCAGGCATTCGGAGTCCTGTTAAGCTTAAAGTGTAACCTGCAATTACGAATCTTACCATCTTAATCAGCGTTACATCGTCCACCGTTGTCGTTGCATTAAGGTTGAGAAGATAAGGCCGACGTTGCCACTGCCGTGCGAACACCTTTTCGCATATACTTATTCACATATATCCGAGCCTACCTACCTACCTTAGGCAGGTGAGAGTATTGAATACCTACTCATCAGTTAAAATTAAGCAATCGTAAAATATATTTACGCTCGTGTATCAATGCTATTTTACAGCTAAGCGAAGCTAAACCTACCCGGTCTGGTTTTTATATCATGCAATATCCCCTCCCAAAATGGTATCTTGATCTCATTCAACAAAAACAACAGAGATCGGTAGCCCCCATACCCCTAGGCCTATCTTGCGATGGCATAATGAGAAGATAAGTCGATAATACGCCCCCAACGCCAAAGATGCAATTCATGGCAGCTATTGTGTCCATAATGAGATGAGCCGCAACGCCAAACAACCATATAAAGGCAACTCGAATCACTATTGAAGTTCCAACCATGGTCCTCGTGAATTCGTGCAAACAAATATCTCCGCGTCCCATTGAAGACGGGCCACGTCAGAGAAGGACGAATTTAGTGTTGTACAGTTGAAGCGGCGGGGAGAGAGCGTTCTGGAGCCGGAGCTGGAGCCGGTGTCGAAGTCGGAGTCGCAGCATCGCCTCGCAATTCGCTCCGGATGTGGAACCTCTCTCGAAGTCGATCTGTTAATCTAGAGTGGCGACGTTCGTCGTCCGCACCACCCGACGCCAGGTCTGAACCCTGCTGTGACTGCCTGTATTGACGTAGAGCCTGGAGACGCTCGTCCACAGAGGCATGGCGCAGTCTGTTCCAGTCCAAGAGGCGTGATCGGCGTCGTCTATGTGTTGTCTCGCCTGCAACTGCCTGATCCGTCTCAGGTGGAGGAGCCAGATGGCCGTCGGCTGGCGCAGCGGTAGCATCAGTGGTAGTGGCGTCCGGTGTCGCAGTGGCCTCATCATTCTCTTCGCGTTCAACATCCTCCGGCGGGCGCAAATCAAGGCGGCTACAAACTTGGTTTTAGCTTTATGCATAATAAATGGGGGAGGGTGTAGATAAAAACTTACCACAGGGGGCACGTGCCCGAGACGTTTACGAGCCAGGGGTCTACGCAAGCCGGGTGGAATTTATGGTTACAAGGCAAGACTCGGACATCTTCACCCTTTGTAAAATCCTCTGTGCATATTGAGCAGCCTGGATTCTCCCCTTCGGGTTTAGGCTCTTTCTTCGGTTTGTCCGGTGTAGTGCTTGTGGCGGCGGGTGTGCTCTCTGGCTCATTCTGCGAAGTAGCATTATTGGCTGCTCCTGAAGATGATTCAGGCGCGGCATCGTTGTTTGACGTGCTTTCAGTTACTCCCTGCGAAGCATCCTGTGGCTGTGATTGAACTCTCGAAGTATTTTGGAGCGCATTCTCCTCATCAGGCTTTCTTTCGTCGTTTTCACCGAATTTGACAATGGGCAAGGTCTCGAGCATGGCCATAGCAAGACCTCTCGCACGACTCCGGCGCGGTCTGCCATTAACACCCGCTCGGGGACCATACCGCTCAGGGTTGCGATGGGCTCGTACAGCCCCAGTAGCAATGATGAGCAAAAAGAGTAGGGTGATTAGCCCCGTTATGCTGTACAGAATGCTCATGGCAATAGCTGAAGTACTACCGGGGCGGGGTTGCTGGCTCTCAACAGCTTTTGAACTGGGTGTGATGGAGGCTACGACCGGGTCCGTACCGGTGGCTGTAAGAGCGCTACGAAGTCTGATGGCATCGTCTTGGCTCGCCATTGTCCAAACGCGGGTGTATGTCAGGTGCGGACCTCCAAGATAGCAGATGGGCTTGGTCATGCTGTATAGTAGAATGGCATTTGGCGAAGAGGAATTATTCATGATCGTATTCAGCATGCGATCGGGCGTAATTAAGTTGGAATCGGTACCGGTTGTGCTTGGGTCGCAAGATAGGAAAACAACCATGCCTGTGTAGTCGACTCGAGTGAAATTAGTGTAGTCAAGTATGACAAGGTCGCCGTTGATATCGGGTAACTAGTCGTACATTATCAGCCACAATTCGACAAGGCACAAGTGAATGAAGGGACAGGATGTGACACCCAAAGACAACAGTCACCTACCTTGGACACATCCGGTTGCTGAAGCCCAGCCTCGATTGTTAACGGCACGACATCGAAGGGTGACCCGTACGGCGCGTTCTCAGCAGTTTCGACCACGAGGGTCATTTTCCACTTAGCGAAATAATCCGTGAGGTCCTGAGGATCAATGGAGGCATCTTGGGCAGACACAAATGAGGCGAGGGAGGCGATGACCAGGGCGAAACACGCCTTTACACAAAGGACGGGCAGAGCCGTGGCTGCCATTGTCAATTACCGTCGCCGAATTTACAGCGATGCACCGGCGTTGGAGGACTGCTCGACTTTTCCGGGCGAGATATATTAGACACAGGCAGAACGAGGCGAAAGTGAAAGCGCAAGCGAGGTTGAGCGCAGAATGCAGAATGCAGAATGCAGAATGCAGATGCAGATGCAGCCGCAGCCGCAGGTCGTGAGGCGCAGGAGGCGTGCGGTTTGAATGGTTGGTTGGTAGGTATGGTTTAGAGCTCCTTTGCGCGTCGGTGCGTCTATCTGGTAGATCTGGAAGGTCTGGAAGGTCTGGAAGACACTAACGGATGTCAAGGGAGGGGTGTCGCATCTGAATCCGAGGAAATTGCGACGGTGCGTCGGCGCAATGTCCAAATGACCAAGTGACCAGATCAGGGAGTGAGTGATCTGCCAGGCTGTTGTCTGTGGCTTCTTGATCGGCGACAGGGACCGGCAACGCTCGCAACAGGATGGGTCGGTAGAACAGAGGCCGGGCTGACTTGGTGTTTGACGTGTCGATGATAGTAGTTTCGATTTCGAGCAGCCCCACAGGCGGATGCTATGCGCTGGGTATGGTTCAATATGCTTCGGGATGCCGTGCTATGCGATGCTACCGTGCCATGCCATGCCACTTATCTAAGTACTACTTTGGGTGTGGAGAGAAGAACGAGAAGGCATCGTCACGAACCGGGTGTGCGCAGAGAGAGAGCGGTACAGCACTATACTATGTAGGCACGTCGAACAAAGAAAACGGAAGGGATCGTGGTGATAGCCCATCATGGTATGGTGTATTAGAGATACCGACTGTCTAGCGTTGGGGCTATGGGACGGAAGCCGGATGGTAGCTTGGGTCAAGTGGGCTGTGTAGAACAACCATGTAGTGTAATCATTGTCTCTACCTACTTCCAGTTACAGTTACTGTAGGTAAGGTACAGTATACTGCCTACCTCCCGATTTCCCTACCTCTCATCACTACCTAACGCCTACCTACCTACTACAAGATCAAATAGCTGTCCATGGTAAGTAAAGTTATGGATGCTACTACCTACTACTAGGCCAGTACCTATAGGTGCTTAAGTAGGTACTTACAGTAGGTAGGATAAGTATGTAGTAGGTAAGGTACAGTAGGGTGTTGTGGGGGAACGCCGAAAGCGGGTTTCCCGTTCGTCTCCAGTCCATGCCCGCCTGACAGGAGCGGCAGGGATATAGAATTTGCATTACTACAGTATGTTATTCATTGTTCGTGCCGTGCACTAAGATTGCTAAGACATGAGGATTTGGAATCAACGGCGTGGCAGGAATGCGCCAGGAATGAGCGTATCGTCAAACCAAGAGATTATGGCAGGCCGATCGCAGATACAAAGCCAATTGGCCGCTGCCAAGGAGCAGCGTACGTATACAAACCCTTGAATAGTAAGACCGACCACCCACATGCAAGTACATACCTACATACATGTACTGACTGATGATATGTACGGTACTTGAGAGACACCCCTTTCATCCCATACTGTACATGTATTGCTGAAACCTCAGAGAGTGAGGTAATATATCAACGTCTAAGACCTGCACGCCACATGCCAAGCTTCATCTATGGTTTGAGCATTATTGATTATTGACAATATATACAATCTCGCATTCTTGACCTTCTCGTCAATTGGCTGTAGGACGAATAAATAACGTTATAAGTTTATATCTGGAGTCGGGTCTGTCTCGTGCCCAATTCGTACGAGTACCTACATGTATATCACCTACCTGCTTAACATTGGTTAGGTACTTAGGTAGCTTGTGCGGCTCTGTGCACCACTTAGCTCCGTTGAGACGCCAGTGCTTCGGAGTCCGTGCAGCATGAACCCCGATCTTGCTTCAGACCCCATCCGAGACCGACCGTGTTTGACTGCCGCCTCTGTCTTTTAATCAGGTCAAACTCTTCCCAGAAACCATATGACTGCGTGATATATACGGTTTCGGACCACTATTTCGTATACTCAAACAGTTCATCTCTCTACCTGACGATAGCCGAAGAATTAGCGCATAGGTAGTTGTTAAGCAGCGATTCTTTGGCAAAAAGCTCTACTAAGAAAGGAACATGCGCATCATTTTATTCTCCACGAGTAGCAGTAGTCTGTCACCAAGACCAAGTCAGCTAGGACTCGTCAGCCGCCTCTAAATGCCTGCTATGCTGTCCAGTTCAGCCAAGAGACGAGCGTCGCATGAAAACTCAACCAAGCTAATTGTTGTCAAGTCTTTTCAGCTTGTGCAGTGTGAATAAGTTGTATCGGACGGGCGGAAAATGGTTGGTTCGAGTAATCACGAGAAGCGAAATGTGTTCACGAACTACCTATCTCAGTCGCTCCCTTCGTCCCTAGACTCTAGCTGCTGAGGAGGTATCACAGACAATGATCCACTTTGGTATCGGGTCGGGGTTCGGTCGTTTCTGTCTTCCGTGCAGTAGATGAAAAATTTCATAGCTCGTCTCGTCTCTCCGTCTTTTCCATACCACTTAGGTTAAGGTTAGGTAGAACGAGCAGCATCACAACATCGTAGCGCCACCAGTCCCTACAGTACATGTAGGTATTACTGTAGTTCATCCCGTTTGTTAGATCTGAAGAGTGGGGGTCCCAAGATCTTATCGGCACCCCAGATCTCCAATACTTCGAACCATTGATTAATACTAGGTAATGTACTTGACATACGATTATCTCATATTACAATCGCCGGGGGCGTTCGTCGTGACACCGCCACGCCTCCTATGCGTACGTAAGCCGTCTGTCAATTTGCAGAGCAGGCGCCACGGCGCTCACCGAGTTTCATGAAATGTAGAAACGCCGTTCGGCTGCATGGTGTAGTGATCCTCGGAATCCCTGGAATTGCATCAAACAATTGTGAACGTCGAGTTTTCTCACATAACATGTTCGTCGTATTGGTTCTTCGGCAAGTTCGGGATCCTGATGTGTAACCCTGGCACAAGCGCACTCCTTCCGTGGCGCTGAGCTGACGGGGATTGAGATCACTCACTCATGTCAGATCTCTGGAACCACGCATTTGGCATTTGCCGAATTGCTTGTTGGTTCGAAGCAAGGGGGCGGCGGGCCGGGGTGATCATTGGTAAAAAGTGCAATCCGCTCTATAGCATAGCCCTATTCGATTTGAAAACTAACTAGGTATGGAATCATATTTGGAATGATATACAGTAGGATCTGTTGTAACTGGTCAATGGAGAGGAGAGGTTGCGTAACGTAATCATCTCGCAAAGAATTGATTCCGACCTAGTATACTACATACCTGGCATGCATGTTATCGCATTATAATACTATGTTATTTCATAACCTTTAGCTAGAGGCTTGCTGCCACGCATTAGCCGTCGACTTCATTAAAAAACATCAATTTAGATGGTGGTAGGAGAACCCTTCTCGCAAAAGGAGTACGAGGGCAAAAGGTATATTAAAAGTAGAAAATGCTTCTTCGCCTGCTTTATTCTCAGGCAACATTAAACCGCAGAAACAAGGGTATCGATAATTCTCATGCTATCTTGATACAGTCACAGCTACTAAAGGAGTCGAGGATGTTTGAGATAGAATAGACAATGCGTGGCGTGTCTTGTCTTGATCTAGAGATCATGGCCACAGCAAGAGTGTCCCACGCTAACATTCATGCAGAGAGCGATTTGGCTTGTCTACGGGAGACAAACGGACAAGTATAATGGGGGTTATATCTCTTCCATATCCTCTAGATCATCGAGAGCCGGCCAATCGCCAACCTCGATTCTCTCCGGTCTGGCGAAGACACCATGCTTGAGCGAGGACTCTGCTCCCCAATACCGCGTGCCTCCTATGCTACCATCATTCTTCCCGACCGGTTCGTCGAGATGAACGCCAACCCAAGCACCCAAGGTGCCAGGTATTTCCTTGACTTCGCCAACAAACTTGATCTCGCCTCTCCGGGCATCGTCCCCACCTACCCTGCATCTCTTTCCAACCTCGATGCCTCGGCTTTTGATCTCATACTCGTTTGCATCAATCTTGGCCTTCTCAAGGGTAGGAGCATCGGGATTGAACCGACCAAGCTTTTCAGCCTTCTTCCAGGCTAGCACTGAATCCGCCTTCCTTTCATATTCTTCAACAGGCATGACATATTTTTCAACCCCAGAGGTGTCGTTGAAGTTCAGTCTTGCGCCGGGTGGCCGAGTATCAATAATCTTTAACGGCGTCAGTCTCCAGAGTCGTCTCATATACGGTTCAGTTGCAGGATATTGCCCCAAATAAGCCGGTCCTATCGGGCCTATCGGCCCAACAGGGACAATAAACAGGTATCAAAGGGTGTACCATACCTGTATTTCGGCGTAGGGGGCCAAGGGGAAGTCGGACAGAAGCTTGATATCCTCGTCATCTGCTTCGATGGCGATGGCGTCATTGGCCGAGGTCTTCAGCTTGAGACGCTGGCACGTCGGCGGTATGCCGGTGACAGGCTCCAGTTTGGTCTTCAGCTGACTTATGGACCACGAGGGGGTGATTCGTCGTTCGGAGGAGGAATTCTCCGAGACGACCAGAAGTGGGACATCTGCCATGTCTACCTTGTCTACCTTGTCTACTACCTTGGCCCTTGGCTGTGGAGGTATGTAAGATGACAACAGCGACGTGTGCGTGAACGTCTGGTGGCTAGACGATGGACTAGGTTAGGTATTGGCCGGCACTAGGTAGTTTAGTTCCCAGACCCTTGCTTGCGCCTGCTTGGGTTGTTTGCTGAAACAGACGTCTGTCTGTCTTCGTTCCAAACCGAGGCGAGTCCACGTAGGGCTGATGGCTTGCTTGTGCTGGATGGGTTGGTCTAGACCCAAGTAACCATAGCTCCCTTGCAGCGCGTTTGTACAGCACTTAGAGTCAGTCTCGGGCTGATGGCCACGTTCGCGATACAATAATATCTGGCGACGATGGAAGTGTTAGGTTAGGTGTTTTGGGTGTCACTGTGTCATGCAAGTCGGGCAGGGCGAACTCGTGTGGCTCCTGTGGCCGTGCCTTTAATCTGCCGCTAGCTACTAAGTACAGAGTAGGTACATCATAGTAGGTAAGTACCGGTACCTAAAGCAAGGTACAGTACCTGCTCCAGCCACAGCCACAACAACGTGGCACTCTTGTTCTTGATTCTCTCAGGCAACTACCTACTGTAAGGTTAGCTCGTTGTGTCCACCCGCCCACCAAGTTCCAATATTCACTCACTCACTCACACCACTCAACTCACTCACTCCCTCCCTCCCTCACCCACCCATCCACCCTTCCACCCTACAATCAATTCCAATGTAACCCAGGATCGTTGCAGCACCTATAGAGCAGCTACCTCCCTACAATGTATTGTGATGCGTCCTCCCGCTGCAACCTATGACATCTCGTCCTTTCTAGTTGCTGGCAACAAACAGACTGGCACTGTTTCATAGCCTCGTGGTCTACCCCGGTGCACTATACCTGCAGGCCTCTATTTCTTTTGCCTGCACGTGAGGATGGCTGCCGATCTGCACTTACAGAAACCCCAGGTGCCGAGATCCTTCCGCCTGCCGTCGCGTGTCACCAGCAACAGCGCCGACGCAATATTTTCATTGGATGTCGCCGTTTGCATCGTTGCGTGGGAATCCAATTCGGTTGCTACACGACAGCCTCTTCGCAGCATCGACACATGTAGCTAACACGTTGAGATTGCGCCGGGGAAATGCAATGAGGACCGGATACCGACACGCCTCACCTGTCCAGCCTGCCGCATGTCTCTGCTCCTGGCAGACCGCACAATGCTTTTCTTTAGGTACCTATGCCGCCGCCGTAGCTTTCGCCTCAGCTTGCGGGTTAGCGACCCGGGGGGGAGACGGGAACTGGGGCCAATGACTTCACAGCCAAGCAAACGAACAGATATGTAGTCACAAAGACGTTGAACGGTGACTCGTCCGAGTGGACAGGTCATATATCTACGCCGTCTTCATAGAACTAGCCCGTGAACAAGAGGCGTTCGAGGCGAGCGCGCCCGCCCCTGCGCGATTGCCGGTTCGTCAGTAGATACGAAGTAATGCGACTTTGACTCGTCGCTAGAACACCTAATCTTGATCAAGTTGCCATTCAGATGCCTCCCTTTCTCCAAACGAGTGGAGTGTATCAACGATGCCTCGCATTAATGCCCAGTCCAAGATGGCACCTACCAGAGAAGAGCCTGGACTGCTCACCGCTCTGTTCCCTCCAAGTGCAGGCAGACGGCCATCCGCTGTCGTCAACCGATTCAGCCTTAGGTTTTCTAGCTGTCCACCACCCTGTTTTGACTAGGTGGATAATTCTGGATCGATATTAGGCAGGGCCATGATCTGGAGAGTTTTCAGGTATCAAAGACGGTTGATAGCCTCCGCTACAACCCAATACGTTAAAGCGAATATCAAGTTGAGGCAGTGAATATGCAGCCTGACGTCCAAGTGCTGGAATGCCAACGTGACATTGTAATGGGGGGCATAATTTGGGTCATAGATCGCTGAGCCATCGTACCAGTGTATGCAGGTTGTTTAACGCGACCAGGTCCAGCCGTTGATGCAAGGCCAACGCAGCTGAAGAGCGGGCCAGATAAAAGTGGGTGAATGGCGGAGGATCCCAAACCGGGCCGCGGTCGTGGTTGGATCACGGCTGGTCCAGAGATTTGGGGGCGGATGAGCCCAACCGAATGGTCTTGAGATTCACTGGTCGGTTTTACCAGACTATTAGAACGCGCGACGAGTAAAATGAGTAAAGACAAAAGGCACACGCGCCTTGCCTTACTTGACCTCATGTCACACTTAGTGCCATATGGCTCACCCCTTGGGATAGCCTTATCTTGAGGTTTGCGCCAACACAGGTGCCATCGTCAGCATGGTATGAGACGAGACGTTGAGACATTTGACGATATATGCTATTTCAGTTGGGAATTTATCGATTGTGCATCCAAATAGTTAAAAGGATGATAGCGAGAAGGCTGCCTATCTGCATCCATTTTCGGCATTTCCGGATTCTCCGAGGTCTGGAGAAGTTCAGAACTACCGCTGACGTTTGCAACTCATGAAGTGTCAATCCTATAGTAGCTATAATTATACTTCACAAACGGGAGTATGGGAATTGGTGATCATCCGTCTTGCTCGGGCAGCAACAGCCAAACAAGCCGGCCGACGATCAACCATCTACCCTGGTCATACGTTTCGATCACTGCACTATGTTCGGGTACGCAAGGACAAGAACAGGTGTTGGGAGACCTCACTACTTGAATGAACGAAGCTTTAGGTCAAATCCTTGTTGTAGGTGCAAGGCACGCAGCAAGATCTGAGCACTCCCTCTGGTGGCTTGGCTTTCTGCAATTATCGTACGAAGACACCACCAGCCCTGCGGACCCTATCGCACATTTTGTTTACGCCAGGCTAGCCATTACCGGCATCGTCTCCCCTGTTAAGCATCCCGTTTCCCATTCGGACCCTGGATACGCAACCCACAGTTCTTTGCCTCACTCCCACGTATTTGCGGTAGGGAGGTGGCGGGCGGTCCCCCATACCTGGGACAGTACCTTGGGGCACACGGTCAAGTAGGTCAAGCCGCAGTGCTTGGTTGTGCTCTTGCAGTTGTCAGGCATAGGTATCATGTACGAGGATGGGGCCCCGGTGCGGGTTTTTCCCAATGACAATCCGCGTCCGCATAAGCCAGGTCGATCATGGTTCATGGCAGTTGAGAGAATCAGACAGGCAGGCTTTGGGTACTGCATAAGGGATGGGTACTTCCTTGACAAGTTGCGCGCGCGTGTTTCTACTTAGTATGCATAAAACTGACCGCCAGTTCATTCCCAGCCCAAGAGACGTATTCCCGGCAACCGGGCATGAACGGCTTGTCTCTGGCCGTCACCTTGCTGCGCGCATTTCAGTCTAAACTGGCGAGCGTTGTTGAGACAAAGCTCGTCTTACAGGCATTGTGTGATCTGTGTTGGGCAAGATGGGCTGAACGCTATCTAGATGAGGCCCGCACAGACAGCACGTTCAAGAAAAGCCCCGTTTCCCGCATCCGAGGGAACAAAGGCTTGTCCATGACGGCGCAGCGGGTTGGCAATCAGACAATGTACATTGTGCCGGACAAGATGCCGGGCGGGGATTATTTGCGAGAACGCTCGAGGGCCAAAGCACCACCGCCAAACAGTTGACTTTTGCGGTTAACGCTCTCCGATCTCACCACCCACACGCCCGCCCGCCTAAACCATGCGCCGCCCACGCAGCTAATCTACAAGCAGCTGTGCCTTTTTACCAGGATAATTGCCATAGGCGCGCAAACGAGTCGCTACTGTACACCCCCCCCCACACACATCCGCAGCACGCACAGCTCAGCGAACTGCAAATAAAACTCTAATAGCACTCGTTGCTTATTACTCTCTCGTTCGCCCTATGCAGCCACGGCTAGGTCAACAGAGGCTGCCGTAGTCGAGCCCAGTGCAGCACCGACCGGCCAGCATCGTCAGCAGCCAAGCTATATCCGCCGCCATGCACATCAGCAGCACCAGCATAGCATACGGTACCTAGCGTTGTCGGTTTCATAGTCTCCACTTACCAAGCAGTTTCATGGCAGCCACCGCCACTAGATCTGTTTACTGGGACCTCCAGAACTGATCGTTCGACTGATGTGACTCCCCCCGAACATCGTCTGCTCTAATAAGCCTTGTGCTGCCCACCCTGCCGCAGGATGAGGGCTCGTCCAATGTCTTCGGATCGTGGATAGCTCTGTGCATAGTGGCACGGTGTAGTGCTTGATCTACCTACTAGGCCTAGTGCTCTCTATACACAGTATCCTGGTTCTTGATGTCGTGTTCAAGCTTCAGGGCAACTCCTTGATGCCTTCCCGGTGTTACCCTTGTCCCGGCCCAGACGTTCATGGAGCTCCAGGACACGCGCGGTACCTCTCGTTCGTTTGGTTTCCGCTTCGTTTCCTCGGTTCGCCGCTCCAGTTGCGTCATTATTCCGCCGCTCTACATGTATCTAGTGTGCCAGCCGGTGAATTGTTCTCTGCGAGCTCATGCATGCTTTCGTGGCCATGTCATCAGCCCCAGTTAATGGCTCGTGGGTAACCGGCTATGTATGCTAACCTTTGGTTCTCACCCAAGAAAGACTGAAGGACTGGCGTCGTAAACCGCATTGTAATGATCAAATCCAGTATCTGACCTGGAACTGCCTGAGATGGTGTTCTGTCTCACCGACTCGTACGTCGTTCACCCAGTAGCGTGATGCCTTTCGCCATTAGTCTAGTGAGTGGTACGCTACGCAACAATGCCTTCCATCAACCCGACTGATTTTATCATACCTGACCGACACATAATAACTGCTTTCTAGAATGGATCTGGATCCACACTACAATGTTTGGATACACCACTTTGTTTTCACACCCCTCCCCTGTTCCGCTTGGACTTCCTCACCTGGTACTTGCAATGCTTGGTCTAAGTACTTCAAGGCTTCTCTACTTAGGCCCTAGCCAGAGAGTCCCCCACTACCACGACCACCACATAATTTTCGTTGACATGCTGTCCACTGCTTTCTATAGGGATCACGTTTTAGCTTTTCTTCCCTTTTAATGTCTAGAGTACGCTGCACACCCGACGTGGCCCCTCTTGTGACACTCTTCTCCCGCAATGGCTCTTCCAAGATTATCATGACTGTTGAAAAACGTTCCACTTGTTGGCGAAACCCTTGACGGTAACCCAACTAGACTGACGTATTGTCGAGCCCTGGCGCCGCCTCGTTGTTCAGAGCTTTTCAGGTGGTCATAACAACTTTTATTGGTTGAGGGCGGACCAGGCATGCCCAATCATGATGACAGCTCCTAGAAACGCGACCACGCTTCACTGACATTATCTTGGCCCCTCTGGATGTATTCCATAGCCAACTATCCGAAACATCTAAGCAAACCCATTTTCATCTAATAGTTTCTTGTGATACCTAAGGTCCTCCTGAACTCGCTCGTTTAACCTCAGGTTATTTCCATTCCTACTCACCCAGTTCACTTTTCACCTCCACCTACCCCAGCATTATCTGGTTATAGAAAAAATAGAATCTAAATTACTACGGCCATCACCGACGAGACTCTACCTGAGAGAGCCCCTGAAACGCACAGTGGGACGGCGAGGGATAAGGATTAAACGTCAGGGTTGAAGCCGGCTAGACCAGCGATACCATTGACGTTTCCATGAACACCAGTCCAACTAGTCTAATCACGGCCTTGTAGGCGATCTACCGTCATCGTGGATATCGCCTCCCTCCTTAAGGCCTCCGACTCAAATGAGTCCTCATTACCCTCATCCCAGCAGAGTCGATCCGCATCCGTACCGGCTTCCACGGGCCCGGCGGTCACGACGACGGCGTCTTACGGACCTCCCCTATACGCGGCACCTCCTCGCCTAGGAGGAGTAGCACCCATGGTGGCATCAACTGTTAGCAAGCGCGGCGTGCCGCCTCATCTGTCAGAAGCGCCGGCAAAGAAGCAGAGCAAATGGTCAGCAGAAGAGGATGCGCTTATCATCGATCTTCGTGGAAGTGGGATGAAGTGGGAGGACATCTCTAAACGGTTGCCTGGTCGAAGCGCCATTAGTTGTCGCCTTCACTACCAAAATTACCTCGAGAGGCGGAGCGAGTGGGACGAGGAGCGTAAGAACAAGCTCGCAAGACTATACGAGAGGTACGCCCCACGAGAATTGGATCGCTGTAAACCCAACCCCAGTCTCTGCAGTGACAGTAGGATGGGAAAGCAACCGAACTACGTGGAGACAAAATTACAGCGTACTAACTTGGAGACTAGGTTCAAACCCGAGATGTGGGCAAAAGTGGCAGAAGAGATGGCGATACCATGGCGCGCGGCAGAAGCGATGCACTGGCAACTAGGGGAACAAGACATGGCTCGGAGAGCAGGAGTAACTCCTTTTTCTCTTTCCGCCCAGACCTTAGAGACAGCTCACGGGGGCTCACGGTCAACACGACACGCACACTCGTCGTCCCAAGGAGGTATTCCGCGAGAAGCCAGCCATGGAAGAGGCTACGGGCGTGGCACTGCACTTCCTCCAGCTCGCCCACTTGCGTCACGGAGAGAAAGTCTCCCAACACATCACCTACCACCACCCCCTGAACACCACGAAGCCGCCTATGGATACCCCCATTCACATAGTGGTGGACATCTCGCGCCGATCCAAACACAACATCCACCGCCACGGCCAGGGTTGCTACCGAGCGTTGCAGAGCTTACCACTGGTGTTAGTCCTTATAGCACACCAGCCTATTCGGTAGGAGTGCCAAGTGCGAGTCCCGTTCACAGCGCTACTGCGAGTCCTGGGCCGTTCATGACACCTCTAGGCTATCCGCAACTCGACCCGGCAGCAGGAGGTTCTAAAAGACGAAGGAGCCCCGATGGTCCACCTTACGAAACGAGTAGACGCAGACATTTCGAGCCACCGCCAGATCCGTACGAGCACCCACATTCCAGACGATAACCTTCTTCNAGANGAGTNACNNNCTTGAGAGGAGTCAAAAACGTTTTTCATTGTAAAGATTGGGGTATAAAGACGAGGAAGAACTAGACCACGGCAAAGACGAGAATGATTTGGGTTTGAAAGGCGTTCACGAGGCACGGGGGCGAAACAGGAGCGAGGTGTCCGTATGCCCAGTATACATCACCTTCATTTCTCGCCCTACAGATACCGACACGACCTCGCACATCACATTACGGCGTTTAAACCCTTGGCCACCATATACTTCGGCGCGTTCTCTGAGATTGGGATAACTACAAGGGCAAAAAAAACACGAGGAGCCTGGGATTCTGCATCGGACCGGAGTAAGCATTCTACTACACAATGGGATCATTATTACGACAGAACTAGTGACGAGGGATGGGAGCCAGAATGGCAAAGAACGACGAGGCTTCTATTGGAAATTGCGCGCGAAGAGCAGAACCTCCGTTTAACGCTACATGTTTATGAGATCGAAGATTCATGGTTCACGTTTTCTCTGCTACGACATTTGTTTCTATTTTATTTTATTATTTTTTTGGTTTAATATTATTATCAAGGTAAGTATTGTTTGCGTTGTTTTATAGCCGAATATACATCCTTCGCGTCGCAATCTACGGCTTCTACAATCTCGGCCCGCCACATGTCCCAGATGTCTGTTTTGGGGAGGAGACCCGAGTGTTCGATCCAGTTGGTGTTGACAGTGTTGAAGCGACGTACGACCTCGGCGTACATGTGCGTACGTGTCTCCATGTGTAAGTTCTGGACGCTCTCGAGCTCTGATAGGCAGCAGAAACTATTAAGTCGCTGACCAAGGAAGACGTTTAATTGAGCCAGAACGTTTTGAATAATAAACGCCACCTGGTCCATGGTACTTCCGTTGGGTATCACTGAGAAGATGAACAATAACATTAACAGGCTGCCGACTCGGGTAAACCCTTGCCAGAGCCAAGGTGGAATGCCAAAGGCAACCACTGCTCTTGTAGACGAGGCCTTGAGCCGTCCAGCGTTTAATATCTCTACGGGTCCCCTCTAGGATAAAGGCCGCGCTGCTCCGGCCAAGGATATAGATGGCGTCGTGCTCGTCCGGGTCGGTCACTTTCGGAATTTCCCCTGGCTCGATGTTCATGCGCTCGATGAGCCTAAGTATGATCGACCACCCAGTGAAAGCGCCGCATGTGGCGCTGCCGATCCAGGTTGTGTCGGGATCCAGAATGATGAAGACAAGCAGGCCACCGAAAAGAATCCAAGTGAACATAACCCACGCCGCCAAGCACAAACTATACCAACGAGCGGAGGCTTTACTTGCGGCAGACTGAGGGTTCGTCTTATTGGGGATGCGGTAGACGGTATAGCGCTGGTCTCTGAGCAGCTGGTTGTGGCGGATAGCATTCGTAAGGCGAATATTGCGCAGGGGAGCGCTCTTGCACCCGTATGGTGAGAAGTAGTTGAGGGTGCCGGGCTCCAGTAGCAGATCGTATGGCCGTATATAATTTTGTAAACCAACAACAGGGACCATGCTGATGCACTGTAATAGTGAACGGCGACTTAGCCTGTAGTTGGACTCCTCGTTCTCGCCTATGAGGACCATAAGCGAGCTGACATCAAAGGTCCATGGCTGCTTGTCTGGGCTAGCAGCCATCTCGAATCAAGTCGATAAAGCAGTACCAAATAGTCACGTATACTAGAAGGCTTTTGCCGTGGCGCGCGATCGAGGCTTGGAAACTGTAGGGCTATTGGGGAAGATGTGGCATTAAGGTGAAGAGGCAAGGCCCGCCATCGAATGCCAGAGCTTTATATTCCTAAGTTTCAATCTTTAGCCCAATCATCAGCACGCCGAATAAGGCCTCGCCCATCAAGGCACCCATTTCCCAGACGTGATCAGGAGCGGGAAAGAGCCAGCGTCGCTTTGCTGACGGTGGTGGAGTTTATAGGGATAGAATCTTGGGGGCTGAGCAGGGTCCGTCTGCATACTCCGCCTCTCATGCGTTGACAACATTTTCACCAGTCAGCAGCAACATCATACCCCGCACTGGGAATATGCACGTAAATTACTTTTTCTACTTGCTGCGTCCCTCTCTAGATCGATACACATTTCTCCCAATTGCGCACTAAACCTACGATATGCAGCAGGCAGAATTCAGATCCAGCAATCTGTCAGAAGGGATCAACGTAGGTATCGGTCATAATCCGTGTTGTTGCGCACGTGGTACTCGACAATCCCCCGACGGCCAGCCCTTGGCCACACACAGGCTACTTTTTTATTCTATAGCAGCATCGCGATCCGATATTTAGCAGTCTAGTCCACTCTAAACTAATGCCTAAGTAGATAGTTCCCTAAATTAACGATACCGCCGTTGATTGATGTATTTATAACCCTCCATACTTCATACTGAGACAAGTAAACGGGAAAGAATTATCTATGCCGTCCAGACTCAACAATAAGAAGGAAGATTCAACTTGGTCAATATGTCGAATCGTGTATAAGATTTGAAGGTTCAGAAAACCTGAACATCACACCTAGAACGGAGACTAATATACTCTACAATCACTGTATTATCATGACAAGAGCTCCCCTTGTTTTAGAAAGAAAAAGTTAAGTGGCAAGAATACTGTTAGCATCCTTACTTACTGGAGGCTATTTTAAAGTTGATACCTTATAGTACGTACAGTAGGTAGGTACCTATATCTACTAACAGGTTTCAGCGACTGGGGTGAAAAAAAACTGAACTGCTACTAGACAATATACTGGGTATTAATCGTATGGTGTGGGTGGCGGCAGACTACCTAGGTAGGTTTTTTACACGCCACCTCATCTGGAAGGTTAATGTTGCCATCCAGAGGTCTATGCTAAAAAGAACGCCTGACTGCCTTTTGCTCTCTTGCCCCCTGCCCCCTGGCTGCTTTGAAGGAAGGCAGTCAAATTATTACTTTGCTTGTGTGGAACGCCGCTTCGAAATTATATTTCAGGCTACCAGTTTCCTGCATACTTAGAGTTTTGAATACTGAAGTAGTGCGGGTGACCCCATACTAGGGGGTATAGCAATATACACTTAGTATATACATGTAACAAAGAGGGTCGAGAGGGGATAAATAGGGGTCATTGCAAGTGTACGGAACAGGAGTCAAGGGAGTCATCATCGCGTTCTTTTTATTAAAAATTCTGCCTTTAAATATACTCATTCCGTTGCGATCAAGTCATTCCCCATACAATTACGCAGTTCCTTAGCAGACTGGATGAGTATTGTTACGAATACCTTCAGTCGACAGGTCACTACAGAGA